>JASDQU010436952.1:44891-54975 GCA_032191745.1 Picea mariana
CTTTATGGTTCTGACTCAGAGTCAGAACCTGCATCTTATTTAGAATCTTTCACTTCGGCCACCAGCGATTGCTTTGAGTGGTAGTCAGCAGTGTTATGCCAAGGGCTCTTATGGAAGTCGCACCACTCCCCGATATCTTTCTTTGTCTTTTCGGTGTCCTTATTTGATTGCAGCTTGGATTGGTTGTCCTGATACTGTCCATATTTTATTTGTCCTTTGTTCTATGGGTTGGAGCTGCCCTTTCCTGGATTTTTTTGTGAGGATTTCCCCGGCCCAAATTGTCGCATCTTTTGTTTGAGATTTTGCTCGATTTTGATGGCATACCGGTAGGTCGTGCCCAAGGATGAGATGTCCAGAAATTCCATTTCGGTCTGGATGCATCTATGCAGAGCACCGCGATACTTGAGCACTAGATGTCCCTCTGAATCTTTGATACCCATCTTGGTGCGCAAGGTATGGAAGATATTTGTGAAATCTGGCACTGCTTGGTCTCTTTCTTGTCGCAGTCTGGTCCATTTAGTATACAAGTCATCATAACTTCCAACAAGGTAGTATTGTTCCTTAATAGAATCCAAAAACCTAACCCTAGGAGACGAAGATCCAAAAGTCATGTGGGCCCCGTTTGGGTAAGTCAGTACATCAATTTCCCATTGTCGTAACATTTCAATACGATCTTCGTTTTAGGCGTATCATAGCCCATTGGAAATATCTATCCGAGGACTACAAGAGTTGAACAAAATTTCATAAAGAAATTTTGAGCCGCAACATACCCCAAAAAACGTCATTTAGGGCCTCAAAACGACTCTGGAAGTTCAGGACCCAAAAAACTACTAAAACTAGTAAATTATCAAAATTGCTAGAAAGTTGTTTTGAGCCAAATGGAAAAGGTGGGTGGCCACCGATATCCACCCAGATCAATCCTCCCTTCTTAGGAAGCAATGGTATCCATTGTTTTGAGTTCCCCCATCAGATGAGGAAATTTCTGCTGAATTTGGCCCCGGGTGAGCCACTTGCCATGGTGCAGCAGCTGCCCTGCTTTGACGACTCGATAAAGTTGGATCCTTTGTTGTCGAGTGAACTTGATATATGTGTCCACAATGTGATCACTGGATTCCTGTTGTATGCAATCTGGGTTGAGCTCTGTTGGTTTCAGTTATTCTGCTACGTCTGAGGTGTCTAATAATGGTGGGAAATCAGGCTGAAGGAGGTCCACGTTGAACATTGGGTGTAGGCCAAAGAAAGGAGGAATGTTGAGCTCAAACACATTATCCCCCATATCCTTAGTGATGGTGTACAACCCATAACGGAGTGGGTGAAGCTTTTGATGGGGTCGTGTAGGGCGTTCTTTCTGCAAGTGCAACCAAACTTTGTCGCCCACCTGAAACTTATGTGGCATCCGATGTTGATCATGGCGTTGCTTGTACTTGTCATTGGACTTATGTAGGATATCCTAAACCTATTGGTGGATGTACTGGATTCTCTCAGTGAAACAGGTGGCTTTCTCAACCTCAGTTGGAGCAGGGGAGGAGTCGTTCGAGGTGACCGCAAGGGGAAGTGCAACATCAATGGGACCCAATGGTTGGAATCCAAACCCCACCTGAAAGGGGTTGTGGTTGGTTGAGCTATGCAGGGCTCTAGCTATGTTGGACATAGGGAAGAATCTCATCCCATGTACGAGGGTGCTTGGAATTATACATGTGCAGGATATACACGATCATTCGATTTACGACCTCGGTTTGGCCATCAGTCTGGGAGTGGAAGGTTGTGGATTTGGTGAGCTTGGTGTCCAGTAGTGACCAGAGGCTCAACCAGAATGTGCTAGGAAATCGAATGTCTCGATCTGAGACAATGGTTTGTGGGATTCCAAAATGTACCCAGACTCATTCAAAGAAGATCTTGGCAATGGCTTCTACTATGATGCTCTTATTGCAAGCAACCAGAATTGCCATCTTAGAAAAGTGATCAACAACCACAAAAACATAGTCATTTCCCCGCTTGGTGGATAGGAGGCCTGACATGTAGTTCATTGATATGGATTTCCATGGCCTGTCGGGAGTAGGAAGAGGGGTGTACAGGCCCTGTTTCTTAGTGGTTGGTTTGGCAATAGCACAGGCAGTCCAAGACCTAATATACTTGTTGACCTCATGTCAAAGTTTCGGCCAGTAGAAATGTTTTTGTAGCATCGGCACTGTATTTTCGACAATGAAGTGTCCTGCCATCTGACTGTAGTGGGCTTTCCATATCATCTTCGCTCGCTCGCTTGATGGAACACAAATATGGCCCAGACGACACAACAACCCATCCTGAAAATGGAAATTATCGACAACTGCCTTTGCACCCAACATTTGGTAGGTGGTGGCGAAGTCCGAGTCTGTCTCATACATTTGGGGCATCCAGAGGTTTCATGGCTATAAGAGTCTAGCACTGTGGTGAGTGTCGCGACTGGTGGTATGCTAAGGCAATAAGCGACGCGGTTGGTGCTTCTTGCTTTATACTTGATGTTGAGGTGGAATTGTTGTAAGTATGTGGACCACTTTTGATGGTGTTCTTTCTGCAATTTTCCTTGTGTCTGCAAGAACTGCAGTGGCTTATGATCAATGTGGATGACTATCTCCCTCCCAAGAATGTAATGTCTCCACTAGCGGCAAGTTTGCACAATGGAGTACATTTCTTTGTCGTAAGTAGGGTACTTACGAACAGCATATGATAGTATCTCGCTATGATAGGCCACGGGGTGGTCGTGCTGCGTGAGAACGACACCCACATCATAGTCTAAACCATCAGTCTCAATCTCAAAGGGTTGTTGCAGCTCTAGTAGTGAAAGTACTGGGGCTAAGCAAAAGCGTTGCTTCAAATAATCGAATGCTTGTTATTGGGGCCGGCCCCACGCAAATTCTTCCTTACCAACATCCCTGGTTATTTCGCTGAGGGCCCATTCAATATGGGAGAATCCCAACACAAACCTGTGGTAGAAATTGGCAAGGCCCAAGAAGCTCCGAAGCTCAGTGAGTGTGGTTGGGGATGGCCAGTCATGGATGAATTGGAGCTTGGTTGGATCCACATGTACGCCATGTTGATCAATGATGTAGCCTAGGTAATGGACCTTGTCCATGCTGAAGGAGAATTTTTCCAAGTTGGAATATAGCTTGTGTTGCCGCAAGTTGTGCAGAACCTGTTGAATATGCTACAAGTGTTTGGCCCAAGTCTTGTTGTAAATGAGAATGTCATCTAGATACACCACTACAAAAGTATTGGTGAATGGTCGTAGGATATTGTCCACCATCCTCATGAAAGTGGTTGGAGCATTTGTTATACCAAAGGGCATGACCAACCATTCAAAAAGGCCTTCCTTTGACTTGAAGGTGGTATTCTATACATCTGTATGTTCTATCGGGACTTGGTGGTAACCAGACTTCAAATCAATCTTACTGAAGTATTTGGCCCCCATGAGTTGATCAAGGAGGTCGTCGATTTGGGGAATCGGGTATCGGTTTCTGACTGTGATTTTATTTAGAGCCCAATAATCAATGCAAAGTCACCAGGTTCCATATTTCTTTTGTACCAGTACGATTGGGCTCCTGCAAGGTGATGAGATGGGACAGATGTGCCCCTTGTGGAACAATTCTTAGATCTGTCACTTGATCTCCTCATTCTCTAACAGAGAGTGGTGATATACTGGCCCATTGGGCAGTGATGTGTCAGGGGTTAGATCAATGGGGTGCTTGACCTGGTAGTGAAGAGTTACCCCGGTAGGTGAGGAGAAGATATCTGAGTATTCTTCCATGACCTTATCTACTTTCTTCTGCTGTGTGGAGAGGTTGGCCACAAAGACCCTGGATGTGGTTGTGATCTTTCTCTCATTCTGAGAGTGAATCACGAAGAAGACAAACTTCCCCGTCTGAGAGATTACCTTCATGTATTCCTTAGCATAGATCAAGGAAATAGCACTAGGTGGGATAGCCTCGGGTATCCTATACAATTTTTAGTTCAAAGTATTAATAACACTACGAGACCTCGACTCATATACAGCATGACGTTTCCATCAATAAGGTTGGCCCAAAAGAACATCACAAACTTCTAGAGGAGCAACATCACACAATACCTCGTCTTTGAAGGGCTTGATGTCATATGACAGTCAACACTGTTGGCGGACGCGGAGATCGCTTCCTTGGTGGAGCCATCCAATGGTGTAGGGTTGTGGGTGCGGCGTTGTTGGCAGGGCCAGCTGCTTGACGACCTCTGCTGAGATGAGGTTCTTCTGGCTACCACTATCAATGATGAAGTGTAGCAGGGTGCCTTTTACCCACATCTATGAATGGAAGAGGTGCTCTCCTTCTTATGGCTCGTCTGGTTCACCATGCTGGAGCTTGGTGGTAGAAACGTTGGCACTGGGTTCCACGTCAATGATATGTCTTCCCCTTTCTGGTTCTGACTCAAAGTCAGAACCCACATCTGATTCAGAGGATTTCACTTCGGCCACCAGTGACTGGTTTGAGCGGAAGTCAGCATTGTTATGCCAAGGGATTTTTCTTTGTCTTTCTGGTGTCCCTCTTTGCTTGCGGCTTGGAATGGTTGTCCTGATACTGTCCATCTCTTCTCTATCCTTTGTTTTGTGGGTTTGAGCTACCCTTTCCTACTTTTGTTGTGAGGGGTTCCCTGACCCAAATTGTTGCACCTTTTGTTTGAGATTTTGCTCGATTTTGACGGCATATCGGTAGGTCGTGCCCAAGGATGAGATGTCCAGAAATTCCATTTCGGTCTGGATGTATCTATGCAGAGCACTTCAATACTTGAGCACTAGATGTTGCTCTGAATCTTTGATACCCAGCTTGGGACGCAAGGTATGGAAGATATTTGTGAAATCTGGCACTGCTTGGTCTCTTTCTTGCCGCAGTGTGGTCCATTTGGTATACAAGTCGTCATAACTTCTGAAAGGGTAGTATTGTTCCTTAATAGCATCCTTGAAGGATTCCCAGATGTTCGTGACTGTAAATAATGAGGGTTCCTCTGTTTCCTTTTGCTCACAAAAAGTTTTCCACAAATCTTTGACATGGGGAACGGCTTTGGGGAGCGCAAAAGTAATCTTTTCTCTATTCAAAAAGTTATCTACAAAAAAATACCCTTCTAGTAGATTCAACCACTTGTCTACAGCATCTGCATCTATATGAACTTCAAATATAGGAATATCAATGTTTATTTGTACCTTGAAGGGGGCGGTGCCTCCGCTCGAAGAAGATGCGTCGCATGTTGGTAGCCGTCGAAGGATTTCCACAAAATTATCCATCATCTCGTTCCTCTTTTATGTGAGGGCTTCCTTAATCAACAGTTTGAAAGGATCTCATGTCCCATCATATTTCTTTTCTCCTTCCATGAGAGGTCGCTTGGGTGTGCGAGAGATTGTGTCCTCAAGAGAAACAAGCTCGAGACCCAACTTTTTGTACTTCGACCTCATTGGGGACATGCATTAAGACGACAAGAAGAAGACTGCTTTGATAACACTGATCCAAATTTTATGAGCAGAACAAAATGACTACAGATTATTTCTAGATGCTTAACATAGAATAATAGAGATACAGTAAAACTGGTTTTCTATTCAATAAGGAAATAAGATGAAATTGTAAAATGCAGAGGAAAACAAGATTCTTGGAATGGTGGCAGCTTATCTCTAAGAAGAGATGTGACGGATGCGCTCATTCGCAAGAATATCATTACAATGAGGCTCTCAAATCATTTTTTCAATAAACAGGAGTTTCAAAAACCATAAACATCCAAAAACCTAACCCTAGGAGATGAAGCGTCAAAAGTCATGCGGGCCCTGCTTGGGTAAGTCGGTACATCAACTGCCTAGGGTCGTAACTTTTCCATACGATCTTTGTTTTAGGCATATGTTAACCCATTAGAAAGATCTGTCCGAGGAATACAACATTTTCGCAAAATATATTGATTTAACATACCCCAAAAAACGTCGTTCAGGGCCTCAAAACGACTCTGGAAATTCAGGGCCCAAAAAACTGTTAAAACTAGTAAATTATCAAAATTGATAGAAAGTTGTTTTGAGCCAGCTGGAAAAGGTGGGTGGTCACCGATATCCACCTGGATCAATCCTCCCTTATTAGGAAGCAATGGTCTCCATTACGTTGAGTTCCCCCATCAGATGAGGAAATTTATGGTGAATTTGGCCCTAGGTGAGCCACTTGCCTTGGTGCAGGAGCTGCCTTGCTTTGACGACTCGATAAAGTTGGATCCTTTGTTGTCGAGTGCCCTTGATCTGTGTGTCCACAATGTGATCACTGGATGCCTATTGTATGCAGTCGGGGTTGAGCTCTGTTGGTGTCAGTTGTTCTGCTATGTCTGAGTGTCCAATAATGGTGGGAAATAAGGCCGAAGGAGGTCCACGTTGAACACTGGGTGTAGGCCAAGGAAAGGAGGAATGTTGAGCTCAAATGCATTATCCCCCATAGCCTTAGTGATGGTGTACATCCCATAATGGAGTGGGCATAGCTTCCGATTGGGTCCTGTAAGGCATTATTTCTGCAAGTGCAACCAAACTTTGTCACCCACCTGAAACTTATGTGGCACTCGATGTTGATCATGGCGTTGCTTGTACTTGTCATTGGACTTCTGTAGGATATCCTGAACCTGTTGGAGAACGTGTTGGAACCTCTCAATGAATCGGGTGGGTTTGTTAGCCTCAGTTGGAGCAAGAGAGGAGTGAGTCGAGGTGACCGCAAGGGGAATTGCAACATCGATGGGACTCAATGGTTGGAATCCCAACCCCACCTGAAAGGGGTTGTGGTCGGTTGAGCTATGCAGGGCTCGGTTGTAGCTATGTTGGACATAGGGAAGACTCTCATCCCATGTATGAGGGTGTTTGGAATTATACATGTGCAGGATATGCAATATCATTCGATTTACGACCTCAGTTTGGCTATCGGTCTGGGGGTGGAAGGCCGTGCATTTGGTGAGCTTGGTGTCCAGCAGTGACCAGAGGCTTGACCAGAATGTGTTGAGAAATCGACTGTCCTGATATGAGACAATGATTTGTGGGATTCCAAAATGTACCCTGACTCATTCAAAGGGGATCTTGGCAGTGGCTTCTGTTGTGATGTTTTTCTTCCAGACAACCAGAATCGCCATCTTAGAAAAGCGATCAACAACCACAAAAACACAGTCATTTCCTCACTTGGTGGATGAGAGGCCCGAAATGTAGTCCATTGAGATGGATTCCCATGGCCTGTCAGGAGTAGGAGGCGGGGTGTACAGGCTCTGTTTCTTAGTGGTTGGTTTGGCAATAGCACAGGCAGTGTAAGACCTGATATACTTGATGACCTCCTGTCGAAGTTTCGGCCAATAGAAATGTTTTTGTAGCATCGCCATTGTCTTTTCGATGCCGAAGTGTCCTGTCACTCGACTGTAGTGGGCTTCTCATATCAGCTTCACTCGCTCGCTTGATGGAAAAAAGATATGGCCCACATGACACAACAACTCATTCTGCAAGAGTTTAGCACTGTGGTAAGTGTCGCGACTGGTGGTCTGTTGAGGCAATCAGCGATGCAGTTGGTGCTTCCTCTTTTATACTTGATGTTGAGGTGAAATTTTTTCAAGTATGTGGACCACTTTTGATGGCATTCATTCTACAATTTTCCTTGTGTCTGCATGAACTACAATGGCTTATGATCAGTGTGGATGATTGTCTCCCTCCCAATAATGTAATGTATCCACTCGCGACAAGCTTGCAAAATGGAGTACATTTCTTTGTCATAAGTAGGATACTTACAGACAGCATCTGATAGTATCTCACTATGATAGGCCACAGGGGTGGCCGTGTTGCATGAGAACGGCACCCACAGCATAGTCTGAAGCATCAGTCTCAATTTCAAAGGGATATTGTAGCTCTGGTAGTGAAAGTACTGGGGCTAAGCACAAGCGCTGCTTCAAATCATCAAATGTTTGTTGTTGGGGCCGGCCCCATGCAAATTTTGCCTTACCACCACCCCTAGTTATTTGGTTGAGGGCCCATGCAATATGGGAGAAGCCCAACATAAACCTGTAGTAGAAATTGCCAAGGCCCAAGAAGCACCGAACTTCAGTGAGTGTGGTTGGGGCTGCCCAGTCACGGATGACTTGGATCTTGGTTGGATAAACATGTACGCCATGTTGATCAATGATGTAGCCTAGGTAATGGACCTTGTCCATGTCGAAGGAGAATTTTTCCAAGTTGGTGTATAGCTTGTGTTGCTGCAAGGTGTGCAGAACCTGCTGAATATGTTGCAAGTGTTCAGCCCAAGTCTTGATGTAAATGAGAATGTCATCCAGATACACCACTACAAAATTATTGGTGAATGGTCGAAGGATATCATCCATCATCCTCATGAGAGTGGATGGAGAATTTTTTAGACCAAAGGGCATGACCAACCATTCAAAAAGGCCTTCCTTTGACTTGAAGGCAGTCTTCCATACATCTGTTTGTTCTATCGGGACCTGGTGGTAGCCAGACTTCATATCAATCTTACTAAAGTATTTGGCCCCCATGAGTTGATCAAGGAGGTCGTCGATTCAGGGAATCGGGTACCGATTTATGAATGTGATTTTATTCAGAGCCATGTAATCAATGCAAAGTCGATAGGTTCAATCTTTCTTTTGTACCATCACGATTGGGCTCCCACAAGGTGATGATCTATGACGGATGTGCCCCTTGTGGAGAAATTCTTGGATCTGTTGCTTGATCTCCTCATTCTGGAGCTTGGTGGTAGCAATGGTGGCACTGGGTTCCACGTCAATTATCCATGTTACCCTTTCTGGTTCTGAATCATGGTTAAAACTTGCATCTAATTCAGAGACTTTCACTTCAGCCACCAGCGACTGCTTTGAGCGGCAGTCAGTAGTGTTATGCCAAGGTCTCTTATGGAATTCGCACCAATTCTCGGTATCTTTCTTTTTCTTTCTAGTGTCCTTCTTTGCTTGCAGCTTGGCCTTTCCTGGCTTTTTTTGTGAGGGGTTCCCCATCCCAAATTGTCACATCTTTTTTTTGAGCTTCTGCTCGATTTTGACGGCATATCGGTAGGCCACGCCCAAGGATGAGATGCCCAGAAATTCCATCTTGGTCTGGATGTATCTATGCATAGCACCGTGATACTTGAGCACCAGATGTCACTATGAATCTTTGATACCCAGCTTGGTGTGCAAGGTATGGAAGATATTTGTGAAATCTTGCACTACTTGGTCTCTTTCTTGCCGCAGTGTGGTCTATTTGGTATACAAGTCCTTATAACTTCTGACATGGTAGTATTGTTCCTTAATAGCATCCCTGAAGGATTCCCAAGTGGTCATGACTGTAAATAACGAGGGTTCCTCTGTTTCCTTTGCTCATAGAAAGTTTCCCACCAATATTTGACATGGGGAATGGCTTTGAGGAGCGCAAAAGTAAAATTTTCTCTATTTGAAAAATTATGTACAGAAAAATACACTTCTAGTAGATTCAACCACTTGTCTACAACATCTGCATCTATCTGACCTTAAAATATAGGAATATCGAAGTTTATTTGTACCTTGAAGGGGGCAGTGCCTCCGCTTGAAGAAGATGTGTCGCCTATTGGTAGTTGTCGAAGGATTTGCGTGAAATTATCCATCATCTCATTCCTCTGTTGCGTGAGGGATTCCTCAATCAACAATTTGAAAGGATATCATGTCCCATCACCTTTCCTTTCTCCTTCCATGAGAGGTCTCTTTGGTGTGCGAGAGATTTTTTCCTCAAGAGAAACAAGCTCGAGACCCAACTCTTTGTTCTCCAACCTCGTTGGGGACATGAATTAAGATGACAAGGAGTAGACCTCTCTGATACCACCGATCTGGATTTTATGAGTAGAACGAAATGACTACAGATTATTACCATATGCTTAACACAGAATAACAGAGATACAATAAAGTTGGTTTTCTATTTAATAAGGAAATAAGTTGAAACTGTAAAATGCAGTGGAAAACAAGCTTGCTGAAATGGTGGTAGTTTATCTCTGAGAAGAGATGTGATGGCTACGCTCATTCACAAGAAGATCATTACAATGAGGCTCTCAAAGCCTTTTTACAA
>JASDQU010436954.1:7878-17938 GCA_032191745.1 Picea mariana
AGCTAACTGAGAGTTGAGCCTACCTTTTAGCTGCCAAAACTGGGAACTTTCGACAGTTTGCAACACATCAAAATTTGACGCTTAGCTACTGAAATCTATTTCTTTGACCTTTTATATTCAAAAGTTTCAAACCATCTCTTGCCAACTTTGGATATACCTGGACACCTCTTTGAAATATAAGATACACCACTAGACCATTACTCTTGAGCTTATTATCATGAAGACATTCTCAAAATGATCAGAGAAAAATTTCTAAATAGGTAATTGGAGACCAGATGACTATATCATAGGACCCTAACATAGGCACCAATTGGGGATGGCAGCTCCTTAGGAGGTTTCAAGAATCACAAATCTTAGGATTCGTACATCAGTGCCTTGTCCATTGGGATGATCCCACCATTCGTATCTTGATCTGTCCTGCAACTTAGTGACTGGACACTAGTTGATTATTCATTTTGACTTTCACTGAGTTTTGAAGTAAAATGGAAACAAAAAATAAAACACATTTTTTCCCAACAAGCTTATTTGCACACCTATCTAGTCTAACCTACTAAAAATATATTTCCGTTAAGTAATGGAAAAATGCCAGTGAAGCCAATCCAGCATTTGCTTTGATAATTTTACTTCTTTACCCCTTTTGATCAAACTTAGAACTAGGCCTACTAATGGTTCTTGAGAGTAGTTTCCAGCATGGTCTTCACCACAAGAAATTTGATAAACCTGAAAAATAGGAAAAATACTAGAAATGGAAAAGGATCCTGTATTGAAAAATTTCTCCATATATGTATTTACATGATCAATATATTCTTGGCCCATCCTTTGATTTTCAACTTCAAACAGTTCAACCTCATGACTTGATTTTGCACCTATGCTTTCTGTGTCCTCCAACGCTTCTTTACATGACTGAAAATGCTCTGAGGGGCTTTGTGGTGATCCTCCTACTGAACTAGGCAATGGCGTTGATTGTCTGATCATGTCACAATCATAGATGTTTTTCAATCCATAATTGAATGTCAAAAAAGGCTCCTGACTACACATATCATCTAAAATTTTTGTTATGGGATCCTGAAAGGGTTGACAAGATTTCTTCATTGATTCACATGACATGTTCTGGCTTTCTATGTGTTTAACCTTTAACATCTACTCAAGAGTTTCCTTCAAGATTTTGAATGAGTCAAAAACTAATGGTAAAGAGTTACACTTCAGTGTTTTGAATTCTGCTTCATGCTCTGCATTTTCCCCTGAACTTTGAAAATTAGAGAAACTTGGAGATTGTAATCCTGGATCTGAAATGACCTCTTTATCATCAATGACATCCTTCACTATTTCATCAGAGGGTTTTTCTTCTTCACTATTTACAACTTGTTCATAATTTTTTCTCAATAATTTAAATGAGGAGAAATATAAAGGTAAATCCTGTACACTTACTCCGAGACTTTCTGCATTTTGATCCTTTCTGTCATGATTGCTATGTACAGATTGACTGTCCTGTTTAAATTGCAACTGATTGTCTTCCTCCCAACAATATGCTACTAATTTCTTTGGAAAATCCATTTGAATGTAATCCTCATTATACTTGGGAAGATCATCCATGAAAGGAAAATCATCAAACATACACATCATATCAGTTAATGAGTCTTCTACAAGCTGAGTTGGAATTTCATCTTTGACTACATTGTGAATTGAATACATGGAACAATCATTATCCAATCCCTGATACCAAGGTTGAGCTGCAAAGTGTTTAGAAACATTAAGATTTTTCATTTCTGGAACTAATGGGACATGTGATCTTTGAGCAACAAATTTATGTTTTCTGTTAATCGTATGCATCATTTCATTCACAGTTTTTGTCAGAATATCTAGCTTTACTTATGAAGACCTCACATGCTCTTTTTCTGTTTTTTTTTTCTCAATGCTTCTAACTTTTCCTTTCTGTTCAACAAGTTAGCTTCCACATCGACTGCAACATTTTGCATTTCTTCTATGGTTGCGGTGTTCCTTTCTCTTAATTGGAAGGCCATCTCTGGATCAAAAGCATCGGGGTAATGCAAGTGAGCTAATCTTGGGGGCAATTTTATATCAACAGGCAATGCATTATACACCCTATTGAACCTAGCTGAAAAATGTTGCACTGTCTCTCCCGGCTATATTTTCAGATGTTCATATTCGTCTAGGATGAGAAAGATATTTCCCATGATCACCCATCGATCTAGAAAAATTTGCGTGAATTGACGGAAATTGCTAATGCTTGTAGCTGGAAAACTCTTACACCAATTTTTAGCTTTACCATGCAAAGATAGGGAAAACATTCTGATGCTGACATCATCATCTTCCACCTTAAAAAGATCAAGAAAATCCTCAAGACTTTGGACATGTTTTTCAGCAGAGATCTTCACATTTTCCCCATAAAACCTCGACAAATTATCGATGTAATTGACAGGGAGGTCATGGAGCATAGGAGGCAAAGCTAGAGGCTTATATATGTTTGGGACTTTTACTGGTATAGGAGGTGAAGCAAGGGGGATACAATTTTCTAAATTTTTAGCAAGGAAAGGAGATAAAGCAAGAGGCTTATGTCTCATTGGGATTTCTACAAGTATATCTGGGATGTGCACAGGTGTATGAGTATGAAAATGATCCACAACTCGGGGTTTAGTCTCTTGAGGCTCATCAATTTGCAGATGATCCGTGTAAACTTCAACAATGTACTCTTGATCAAGTTTAGAATAAGATAGAACATAATTACATAAAAAACCAATGATGTCTTGAATACAGTTTGAGCTTGAATACCTGATCCTTCCAGATTGCTTGGTCATATTTCAGGATCTTCCTCCAGTGGAGTCTTTGAGTTGGCATTGTCTGGAGCTGATTGGAGTCGCTAGGTGAATGATCCCAGCTTTCTTGTGTCTGGTCACTGTCCACCATCAGTGATCATATTTGGAACTTGAATTGCATTACTGGAGAAAGTTCCTAAGTATGGTCTCCATTATGTTATCGCCCTGTAATTTCCTAGGCCGAGGAGGAAATCGACAGGGGTAACCACAAACCGCTTTGGATTCTTGGATCTATCCCTCCAAGACTCAGAGAGGGATCTCTCTATCTGATATAACTTTGTTTGAGTATGGATCTTAGGCTAGCTACGAGGATAGAATATTTGTTTTTAGAGTTTCTGGTTGAGACAACAAAAGAGGGCCATTGGGAAAAATGGAGTCAAGAGGTTAAGATGATAGATGAATGAATAACTGAGACAAAATGTGACCAGGCATGGTAATCATGCCAGTGGATCCTTTGAGCTTATAAAATGGGAAAAGAAGAATAGATTGAAGTTCATTTCAAATGTAGAGCAAAGATTATCCGAATTCTACATTTCAAACTTGGAAGAAAACATAAATATTGTTTCAAGCCGACACAGGGTGTTAAGAACAAATCCTGCACATCATCTTCTCATAAACAATACAAAAAGAAACAACATGTGAAACATGACAATAACAAGTTACATCAGGGGAAAAACTTCACCACTTAAACATGACACAAGAATTTGGAAATATAATGCCTTTGTAATCATTCATAACAGTGACTTACAATTATTGAAACATTTCTACAATGGATGGGGAGATTTCCATGCCATCCTTCCCTGCCTGTCTAACTGAACAACAACCCTTTTTACTCTGGCCTCTATGGGCTTATATAATTTTCACAAAACAGTTTCAGATCCTCAAATGATGGATTTGAGAATTACAAGTGTTTATAAAATCTAACCTATTACAAAATTCTAGGAGATAGATCCTATTCATAAGACATTAAATCCCTATCAACACTATAGTATTTGACATCTGTATAGCCTTGCTGTATGATGATAGGACTGCTTGAAATATTTCACTGACACCTGAGTCATGAATCAATTATATTCAACCAAAATGGAATCATCTTTGAACCTTTCTCCTTTCTATTTTCCTTAAAATCTGAAGAAGATATTCCTTCTCATCTATTTAGGAGTTGGGATGCATCTGAAAATCTCCTCGAGTGATCTGGCAGCAAATGGATCTGATCTAGGAGAACATATTATTTTTCTGCCCATCTCTGCACTTTTGGCAACTAACACGTATAGAACAGAGCCGATTTAGCTGCCGAAAGTCAGGGGATTCAACAACTAACAACACCTCTGTGGACCAAGATAAGCTGCCGAAAATCCCGAGTTTTCAAAAACCGTTCAAAATTTCAAAATTTGATTCCTTTACTCTGTCTAATTCTTAGGATTCCTTGTTTAAGTCCATAGCAACTTCAACCAAAGTTTCTAGACCAAGGTGAGCTCTTGGTTTTTGTTTTCTATGTACTAGCTTAAACCTCAAGAGTTTGATCATTTGGTAAAGTTTTTGTTTTTTCTTAAACAATATTTTATTCTTCCTTTTTAGAGCTACATACATCAGGGCTAACCTTTTAAATGAGTCTCTTACCTCATCATATGTTCTTTTCATAGCCATATTATGGGATTTGATGACTCTTTCTAATAGCCTAAGCTCTGTCACTTCCTCTTTCAACGTCTGAATCTTGGATGCTCTACTGATATTCTCTTTTGTTGATGTCTCAAGTACTTCAAAGGCTGGAGTTTCAACTTCAGTTTCCTCTCTCTCCTCTATGGGTGGTTCAGACTCAGAATCTGAGTATGACAAATTCAATATGTTTTTAGTAACAACACTACTCTGGCCCTCTACTCCGTGATCAAAATCAAGCTTCTTTTTTGCCTTCTTAGACCTAGGTGAAGGGGTTGGCCATTCTATCTGAACTGGTGACAGATCCATTCTCTTTCTCTTACTGCTCTTTGGTGTAGATGACTTCTTGGTAGGTGTCTTCTTACCCTTAGGCTGGATCTCTTGCTCAAATTCTCCCCAAAATAGAAGATAATCCCATGTCTTATCTCTTCTATGGAGTTCCTCCATCACTATAAGCTTAATAAGACCATGATGGAATAATMTACTATTTGCTTTCTCAGGTTTAGCTTGGACTTTTTGTGCCATCTTGGTGAGGCTCCTATGAAGATAATGAGGCAAATTCAGAAGGTTTTTGCYTGTGAAATGATTGATAAGCCTGAAATGGTACAACATGACCCTGCCATACCTCCCTTCACAGGTTATGTACACCTGAATAACCTTCAACAATTTCTGCCATTTGTCTTCCAAGTAATTCATGGGAATGTCCTTTTTCCAAATAATGCTCTGGAATTCTGGCTTAAGGTAAGATCTAAATTCAATGTCTTTAATGGCAGTGGTCTTGAACCATCTCTCACCCTCTCCAGGCATCTCAGTTGCTGCAACAACACTTGCCTCATCTATCTACATTTCTAGAGGACCTAATTTCACTTTGGCACCATCAAAACTTTTGGAAAAGGCCTATGCAATTCTCTGATGATACCCTTGTAATTTCTTACAAAACTTGTAGTAGCCTGCATCCTTGAACATTTGAAAAATCTCTAGATGAGATTCCAGATAGGAAATATCTTGCAACTCCCTCCTAAGCAATGCTCCTCCAGTAGTCATCTGCAAAAAACCTATTAATATCTTGAAAATACTAAAATCTAGGTTGATGGATGGGAGACCAGCGCTAGGAAAAAGGAGAGAGGAAAAAAAGATGAGGGAAATTCGTGAGACCAACAAATTTGTGGACGACTGAGCTTTTAAAACAAACACTCAAGAAATAAGGAACCTTAGATCATGATGTTTATTTAAAATCGACTAAGACAAACCTCCATGTGATTTGCTGCACGAAACAGTGATGGCGAATGAAATCATGATGGGGTTTTCGAATTGATATCTTAGGGTTTAATGATTTTTTAAAACATCAATTAGAATCATAACGAATCACCCAGATTGTGACAAATGATTCTCATAGACGATTTCAACAGCATTTAAGATCATCACGACCTGTGTAATGATGGTGGTTTGCGAGCTCGATGGGACAACCTAACCATTAGAAAACTCTGCACTTTCAGTAGCTAACTGAGAGTTGCACCTACCTTTTAGTTGCTGAAACTGGGCACTTTCGATAGTTTGCAACACATAAAAACTTGACCCATAGCTGCCAAAAGCTATTTCTTTGACCTTTTATATTTAAAATTTTCAAACCATCTCTTGCCAACTTTGGATATACTTGAACACCTCTTTGAAATATAAGATACACCACTAGACCATTACTCTTGAACTTATTATCATGAAGAGATTTTCAAAATGATCATAGCTAAATTTCCAAATAGGTAACCAGAGACTAGATGACTATATCATAGGACCCTAACACACAATAGCTTTTATCAGTCATGAAAATTAATTCATAAACATATAAGTCTACACAAACTATCAAAGATAGATCAACACCTCTGAGCAACAAGTGTCTGAATGATTTGATTCAACCCTGAATATTGCTGTCTATAATAAGACCCTGCTATCACAAAAGATAATTAGGTTGTGATGAATATATGAATGAATGAAAACTGAACTATCTCAATATAAACTCAAAGAGCAAACCTTAGCATGCTTTGTGCTTCTATCCTCCTCTTTTTCCTCCCCTTACTTCTGCTTTTAATAAATTAGAATTGGTTGAAGTAGTTGAACGAACTCATTATTTAAGCTAACTAAAGACTCAACTAACTTTAGTTAGGGGAAAGAGTAATAGTCATGATAAGGGTCATAATTAATCAATAACTAGTAGGTGGGACCCCTTGTGACTCCCTTTTGTTCATAGCCATCATAACAATTTTAACATAACCATTAGTTAAGAAAAACTACTTCCTTGTGTCTCCCATCAACATATTTACTTTTGGAAATTTTAGCTCATGAAATTTGAAAAAATAATACTCATATATCCAAAATAAAACATGCTGTCCCAAAATCCCTGAAATCAATTTGTTATTGCGGGGCTAGGAAGGGAGGCCTTTTAGGCCGAAGTCCGACTATTCCCTGTGCGATCTAATCAAAGAGTCCTGCATGTGTAATCGATTAGAAAATAGTCTTTTAAATAACCATGCATGACAACTCTTAAAAATACAAAATAGATTTCGCTCAGAATGTGTTAGGCTCATGCAATTCAATCCATACAAATTGTTTTAATGTTAATCAATGAGCAGGGGGGGTGAAAATGTTCAGGGATACCTGAGGGGTTTTTAATTAGCGAAAATATGATATAATGAAAGGAGGGAGAAATGATCATTGCTCGATGACAACAACAATCAATTGCAAGCAAACCAATAACCTTCACTACAATACACACATAATTCCGCCACTTTTATCGAATCTAATACATAATTTCTTTTGACTATAATCAATCTCAGAACAAGGAGTGAGAAAAATGAATATGGGACATGTGAAGGGTTTGTAATTAGCGGAAAATGAGATATTGAGAGGGGGGAATGAAAGCGATTACTGTTCATGAGACTAATCAAGTAATCCATAAAACATTCTATAGTAAGAATAGACATACCAACCAAATAATCATCATGCCTGAAAACAATTACTGTGTATTTAACTAGTTCACTGTCCAATAATAAAATACCCGACACCGTGACATCATAAAAGGAAAGTATTTCACACAATTTGTACGAGGCTCTGTTCCCTTTATTTTCACATTCTTCATTTCATAACAGTCAACAACACAATTCATTTCCAATCTGTAATCATCAACATCTATCACTGCCATACATTTCTTCAATCCACATCTACATTAAAAAAAATCACGTTTTTTTTTTTAAAGATAACGAAGTCATTATTACTGCTATAGAGTCCATCAAAATGAAAAGGTGATTGCTCACATATATACATGCAGTAAAATAATCAAGACCAAATTGCCACGCCTGAAATGACAATTTATTATATAACCAACAACCACCATTTAAACACCATTTTCACATGAGTAAGTTTCCTAGGCGATGTAGTTCTGTCCTTAAAAAACAACAACAATTCAATGTGACTCAAGATTTTTGTCGACAGTGGCCAATTTGCAATAAATAACGCGCTCAAAACTTAGTGGATATCACGGAGCAAGAAACAAGCCATCCATACTACACACAACATACCAACACAATATGACTCAGTATATTGTGTTGAGCGATCGATCTAGTCACTCGTGATTGACCAAGATATGCACACTTAGCTTTATTCAATCAAAAAAAAAAAAAAACCAGGAGGCCGTGAGTATGCTTACTGTGGTTATCCAAATCAATCACCATCTAGCCCCAAAAAACGTGCTTATTATGCCCCATGTTTTATTTACAAAACACCATACCCAGAACGCGACCTGAGTGAGCAACCCCAAACATTCGTAACCAACGCCAACCATCCACCAAATCATCATAAGTGTAAATATTAGTGACTGCATATCAACTAACAATTCACCTTTGTGGTAGAGGAACAACCAAACGAACAAGCTATGGTAGCTATGCATAACCATGCATCCAATAGACACAGGGACGAGGCCTTTCCATTAAAATCACTGAGTGTCTGTGACGTCAAAATGAAATTGGCAATGTAGGGTTTACGCTAAAATCACAGAGGCAGTGACCAAACCAAAACACACCAACACAACTACTACATGACCAATGGGTGAGCCCGTACCCAAAGTAATAGGCTACAATAGTTGGAAAGAACTTGATAGGCCTGACCGTCTCCTTATGCCACTCTAGTCTGGAGGGCTAAGGGTTTTCACAATAGCCATTATAGGAGGGAAGGCAACAACCCTAGCAAAACTTCGAGGCTAAAGGTGAACGCACAAGGAGGATTAAACGTTTGCGAATGAGAGACAGTTCTTGATAGGGTTGAACAAGAAAACAGAGCTCTAGTTAACCCCAAGAATCGCGAAGACAACCATCCAGCCATGATTTATGAAAATCCCTTTTAACAGACGCGGTGGTCACAAAATCTATCACCCAAGAAAGCCACCAACTCCGATAAATTCAAACAACTATAAGCAGAGCCATCCATTTTACACACCAAAATTTACATAGTTGCAATACTCAGGACAACCACAAACCCACACAACTGAGCCAAAAATATTCCATAACCAGAGTGAAGTCAAGAATGGCCAAAAGAGACATACCTATTAATCGAAACCTTAAGATGAGAGGTGACTAGGCGGTTTCACCCTTCCAAAAATCTGGAGCGCAATTACAACAGCTAGATCAAACAATGGTCTGACTAAGGTGGTGACCAACTGGAAGGGTAAAGGTGACGTGCAGTAAATGTACGTCGCTTCCACCCATCTCTCATTTACTCCACAGTTCATGCCAATGGTCCTTCCATTAACACTATTAATCAACCAACACATCATGAACATCAGCATATTTAAACCATAGCGTAATCCAATTTCCACATAATAATTCAAACATTTTCATTGTCACCTTGCCAAATGCGCCATGGTTATACTTCCATCATAACTCAAATCAATCGTTTGACTACTATGCAATCTAAATGAACCTGTATATAATCATCTCCCATGGCGTGATCAACATAACCTTGAACCATAGCATAGTCACCATAAAAATCGCAAAGCTATTACTCCCATGAGCCAGATATGAATATAACCAATGCATAACTATTGTATCATCACGTTTCCAAAATTGCGCCACCAAAATTTCCACGATATGCCTATATATAAAATGTAACTTACATTTTTTTTTTAATATACCCATTTCCTTGTTATCTAAGGTCTAACAATAATCAACAAACACTTTATGCATGTAGTATTGCAGAGCTAGGTCTCTTTTGCATTAGGTATAATATTTTGCTTTTCCTCAAAAGGCCTTTTTGCAATTTTCACTAACATATTTGTTGTGCAGGTGTGAGAAGAATGAATACCATAAATGAATAGCAGGCTATAGTATCATGAAGGAACAACATCTCAAAGCTGAACTTATATCAATGACAACCATATTCTCGTCGATTGCGTGAATCCTTGTAGCACGTCATCATAACATCGAAAATGAACAGATATGATCTTCAAGAGTACAGGGGGGTCCCACCTACTAGCATTATTTAGTCTTATATAATAATAGGCTTTAGCAACACTTCGCGGGCGAAAT
>JASDQU010436954.1:30965-44125 GCA_032191745.1 Picea mariana
CGACACATATTTTGACATTGAGATCTAATTTGGATATATGCTCGACAATCTAAGAGAAAGTGTTTTTCATCTTCAACCCTCTTATTGTCACAAATGTGACAGTCTCTTTCATCCCATGACGTTTTAGGAATTGACCAACACCCAGTTTCACTATTGAGCTCATGAGAATTTGTTCGTATTTAAGCAATGCTTGTTTTTTTTCTTTACACTTGATGGAATTTGAAGCAATTCTAGGAAGTCTCTTGTCTTCCATGTTATTTAACTTGTTCTTATGCAATAAATAACCCCATTTCTAAAATCGATAAACATAATATTATAAATATATATATATATATATATATATATATATATATTTTTTTTTTTTTTTTTTTTTTTTTTTTTTTTTNTTTTATTTCCTCAAAAAATAGTTGTGATTGTACATATCAAATCATGTCCAAGGGGTTGCCACCTATTTCGCCAAACAAGTGGAAACTGAAACATATGGCACCCTTTTGTTCTGGTTGGCAAAAAAGAGAAAATCCCCCACCTATTCCGCTAAACATTTGGAAACCATAACAGGTGGCATAATAGTATTGAGACATTAGTATCTGCAATTACTGGTTAGAAAATCTTATATACGACACAAGGTGAACATGGTTAACTCCTTTAAGTTTGTAAAGCGAGAGAAAGATTTTGTTCGTGCACGCAAAAGTTAGTCACTCTTTCGTTAACAATGAAAATAATTGCAGGAAAAACACAAGTTAAGTAGCGTGGGGAGGTATCTTGCATATCTATGGAATTAAATGGTCCCCTCTATGCTCCGTCGGCCTTTAATGGATGATTTGATGCGCAGACATGTCTATCAACGGGTTTGAAAAGGTGTCATTTGGCGTGCTTCAAGCTCATTGACATTAGGCGGTATGAACAACTTGTGTATAACTCAACAATGAACCTTGATTCGACCATAGGCATATGAAATCTGGACATTATGACGACGTGGAAATCATATGTGTCTCGATGACTGGATGTATGATGTGGTAACGAACATGAAAACAAGTGACATGTAAATGGTTGATTGGTAACATGGCCTATTGATATGTCGCATGAAATTGAAGTCATCAAAACCACAAGGAATGGATAAGGCGTGAGTTAACGATTTCAATGGTTCATATCCAATCACCCTCTTGATCGGATGGTTGAGATTTTCTCTACAGGAAAAATTTCATCAGTATCAACGATTAGCCACATCCTTTTACATGTTGAGTTGATTATGAGTTGACGCTGATGAGTATATTGGTGATCCAAGAAAAATGTTCGCGCAAGAAACTTCAAATGTTTTTGATCCCGTCGATGCCTGATGAGGGCATCGACATTGGAGCAAAGGAGTGTATACTTATTAAAACATTCCACCAAAGCCCCCCAACCGCTAATGATTGTAAGGTTATTTGTACTGTGATGATGTGTTTTTAGTTGACATGGTGGATGACTTGGCATATACATGACAGAGATATAGTATACTAGCACAGCGTCTAAGTCGTGGTTGGAGAACGCTGAAAGGTATCGGCTGTAAAAATCTTGTAGTAAAATTCACTTTGTAACAAAATTTTAATTGTTGTTAATCACTCAGACGTGGCAATCAGCTAGCCACTATAGTAAATTTTAAATGTGATCAAGTAAAAGTAAAAAAATAAACATGTAAACTAATGGCTTTATAATAGTGAGGAAGTTAGTGGTTGAAATCTCAACCATTGATTTATTGGGACGACTAAGAATATTCCATCAATATTTAATCTTGTCCATACAAAACTGATTAAGCACTAAAAACCTATTAAATGTGCCCATTGTCAATAGGTGTACGTCTTTCGGCGTAATAAGATGAGGTGGCACGCTGATGTGGCCAAGCTGACATTGCAGTTATGGAATTCAATGTGAAGGGTGACGTGGCATCAAACGTGGTAGTTGTGATAGTCTCTGATTGAGGCCCTTTCATGTGTTAAGTTTTAGTGGCCATGATTTAGCTAATCCCTCAATTAGACGATTCATAGCAATGCACTCCACTCCTTGTTTTATCGGCAACTCGACGTTTGTATTTGACTTTGTTCTTATGCATGGGATTTCAACCGACACCGATGGTCACATCAGTGAGAGGACGAAAACACAACCATGCACATTGCTAACGAAATCTCTTGACGCTGATAACATATGTTATAAGACTCTATCAGGTTGGGCCTTTTATCCTTTTCTTGCTATCCCTCCATTTATACACCCGACCCGATACTTTCATTGGTCCTTTTAAAAGCAACCCTTTGAGGTCTTTTTGTGAGTTTTTCCATCTTATTAATTAGCCCACTTTTCAATTGATATGTGCATTTGTTACCTAAAGTTTTCTTAAAGCTTTGGTTATGGTTAAAAGATGGACAAAGAAAACAAAAAAGAAAGTGTTACCCTAAAAATGTTGAAATTTTTTTAAGGGTGTGATGAGTACTCAAAAAGTGGCGTTTCACTAGATGAAATCATAATCTTGGATATATCTTTCGTGACGAGGAGTTCTTTTAGGATATGAAACCATAATCTTGGAATATGTATCTATTATTGGATATATCTTTTGTGACGAGGAGTTCTTTTAGGATATGAATATGAGTCTAGGAGGATGATATTGGTTTATTGAAGAAAATGATCAGTACTTAGGCTTTGTATATCATTCTTCTTTAGAAAGCATGGGATCTTCATTAGTTTTCTACAAAGCATGAGCCAAACTTTCCTTATTTTTCGTAATTTTCCTTCAGAACTTCCAGACCACAAGTCAAAAAATCTATTTCCTGCCGAGATTATATACGTACAGAAATATAATTATCTTCTAACTTCTAGTTCTATTCAAAATTTGATTCCCCTTACTTTTGTGTCGAAAATAAAAAGGTATGATATCAGAGCATTGTCTCACCATGTCTTGCAAAAATATAAGACTCAACATTATTTCCCAAGTAGCGAAAACCATAAAAACAAGTACAAAAATGAATCATCAAAATATCACCCAAAATAAGAAAATGAAAGAAATCAAAACACTAAAAAAACCAAAAAGGAAACTATGGTACAAAACTACTCATAAAGAGTAGCCATGTGAAAAATATTTTAAAGCTTTGGCCATTTACAGGGAGATAATCCAATTCACCTCCCATATTTTGCAATCGATAATTTCCAACCCCAATCTTCTCAGCTACCTGGTAAGGACCAAGCCATAAATTTTAAAACTTAGAGTGTTTTCTCTTTAGTTAATTAGTTTTACCCCACTTCAAAACTAGAGACCCCACATTGAAATTCTTATCCTTAGCTTCATGTTTCTCAGACCATCTCTTTACCATTTGGCAGTGAGCTGTGAATTTCTGTTTATCCTTTTCCATTTCCTCTTCTAGCATGAGAAGCCAAACCTACTATTGTTCCAAAAACTAGATGACTACCGTTTCATTACTTCGAGTGAGGGGAATGGTTTCTGACCATCAAGTAAAATAATCCATTGTAGTTAGGATGTATTTATGTTGTTTTGATGAATTTGGGTTAATCTCTCATATGATATTTATTCCCCATTTCTCAAATGGTCTGTAAATCGTCACTAGCTGCAATGATCCAGATGGAGGCATTCTTTTCCTTACCAACACTTAACTGAAAAAACTTACATGTTTTGACATGCATATGAGTGTTTTTGAACAAGGTCAACCAATGGTAACCTACTCTTAGGATTTTATGAGTTGTGGTCTCTCCTGCAAAATGCCCACTAGTTGGGCCATTGTGTAGATCCTTCAAAAACTTCTCTGCATCTTCTTTCTCCAGGCATATGTGTAATACCCCATAGTAAGTTTTTCAAAATAACACAGATTTTTTGAGGCAATATTGGGCATATTTCAATAAAAATTCTCTTATTTATTTAGGATTTATATGTTCTAGACATATACCATGATTTGGATTATTTTTGGCACGAAATGAGAGCGGAGATATAATAAATAAATGAACAGAAATATCGCAGATATTCAATAATATAACAAAAATGTATCAGAGTGCAACCATAAATACAGATATACAGTAATACACGATTTCTATTAATGAAAGAAATGTATAGAGACTGTAAAAATATAGAGTGAAAGACTCGCTAGAATGGTGACAACTTATCTCTGAGAAGAGATGTGACGGCTACTCGCATTCAAAAGAAGATGATTACAATGAGGCTCTGAAGGCCTTTTTACAATAAGTAGGAATGCCAAAAACCCTAGACATAAAAAAACATAACCCTAGGAGATGAAGCACCAAAAGTCATGTGGGCTTTATTTGGGTAAGTGAGTACATCAACTTCCCGGGGTCGTAACTTTTGCATACGATCCCTGTTTTAGACGTGTGATAGCTCGTTGGAAAGGTATCATCAAGGAGATTCATTTTGGGGGCTCAATCATTCTTTTGGCTATCATAGAGAACCTCAATCTCGAAAAACCTTCATTTGGGCCCTCAAAATGGCCCCGGAAGTTAAAAACTGCTAAAAATAGTAAATTGCCAAAATTGCCAGAAAGCTATTTTGAGCCAGCCGGAAAAGGTGGGTGGCCATCGATATCCACTTGGATCATACCATGATGAAGAAAATAAGAAAGATTTGAATACCATGAATCATTATTTAGTGGGACATAAAGTACTTCACTACACCATAAAGACAATTCACTGTCCCATCCATATTCGTATAATCCTATCGAGTCTTGAGATTATTTTACCAACTTGCACAGTGCCTGACCCTTAACTATTTTGGCTGGCTTAATTTCAAGGTCAGACTCTTCGATAACGTCATCCAATTTCCCTTTCATCCACCCATTTCTTATTGCATGAAGAGTGACCTCACATAAGTATGAGGCACTATAACTTTGGTGTGGTTCTTGAGGATATACAAAATGAAATTTTTGACTATTTTGTAGACATAATAGGCTTGTTTGTTGATAGCAAGGTAATTTATCTCCGACCCTTGTAATTTATTACTCATAAAAGAAATAGGGGCCTCTTTCTTAGCATCGTCCTTTGGAGTGAGGATGAATTCCAAACAATGATCATAGGCAAAGGTGTACAAGAAGAAACATTACTAAATCAAGACTGCATAAAACATGTACTTGAGAAACAATAGTTTTAATCTTATCAAAAGCTTCATTTTCTTCTTTATTCCATTTGAAATCAACATCTTTTAGAATCATCTTATGCAATGGTTGAACAGTTTCAATAAAATCAAGTACAAAATTTCTTACGAAGCTAATATTACCAAAAACATATTGCATGGATTTCTTATTATGTGGGAAAGGCAATTGGGAAATCACTTTTACTCGCTCAGGGTCAATAGTAATTCCATGTTTATAGATGATGTGGCCTAAAATATTTCCTTTGGTGACACCATAAATCATTTTTTTTGGAATAAGATAAATACCATATCGTTAACATCTCTCAAAGATTTTAATTAGATGAAGAATGTGATCTATTTTTTTTTTTTTTTTGAATTAACCGTTACATCATCAAGATAGACCGGTACACACTTATTTATTATCCCTCTAAAGGAAATGTCCATGGCTCATTGAAATGTGGCTCTTGCATTAGTTAGGCCAAAAGGCATGCATTTACATGCAAATGTTCCCCATTTAGTATGAAAAGTGGGTTTTAAACAATCCTCTTTTGAGACTAAAACCTAATTATATCTTGAGAAACCATCCGAAATTGAGAACATTTCAGATCAAAAAATAGTTTGTAGGAGTTGTTCCATTGGGGGGACCGAATAGTTGTCTTTTTTAGAGGCATTTTTTAGATTGTGGAAATCCACACAGGGATGGATCTCAATTGATTTCTTCTTTACTAGTATTGGATTAGCCACCCAAGCATAATGTCTTACCGAAAAAGTGATCTTGGCATCCAACAAATTTTTAATTTCCTTTTGCATTAATGGTTCAAGAGAAGGATGAAACTTTCACAATTTCTGCTGAAAAGGCTTGACATCATTCTTAAGCAGTATCGTATGTTGTGTGATCCTTGTGTCATAAGTTTTAAGGTCCTGATAGGACCACACAAAAATGTCTTGATATTCTTTAAAATGTTTGAGATAAGCTTTCTTTTCTTCTACAAATATCGATCTTCCAAGATTAATGTTCATGGGATTTTTAGCAAACCCTAGATTTATTACTTCCTTAGCGAGGCTAGAATTGGCAATTTTCACATTTCAAGGGTTCTTAAACTTGCATTGTAAGTCAAACGAATTTTCTAAGTTCACTACTCATTTAGGAATTATGTAAAGCTTGGGCCTTTTAGATGTTGCATCCTCTTTGATTTTAAATTCTTCACCCTCTTGTTCAACAAGTATCTTTTGAAACTCCTCATCATCGATAGGAAGATTTCTAAAATTTTCTTCATTTGTTAATAAAGCTATGATTTTCTCATCCCCCTCACACACTCTCCAATTGGTGATATTATCAAGGACCGAGAGTTTATATAAAATTTMAATAGCGAACCTGATAACTTCATAATATTCTAAAGGGGACATCCTTGATGCTGCAGTTGCAAGGGAATCATCTAGCAAGTTCTAGATCGAGGTATGGACGTGATATTAACAAAAAAAAAATATCCATCAATATATGAACTTCTTGTTGATAATTTMTAAGGTGAGGTGAGTTGTAGTGTATGGTATTTATTGTCTGTTTAACAATTTTCTTATAATCCCCCAAAACTATGAGTTCTTTGATGTTTAAATCAATGGATTTCTTGAGACCTTGGACTAAGGCTTCATACTCAATTGTTATATTTGTGCATTTAAATTCCAATCTACAAGACAAAACTGTGTTTACCATTTGTATATATGAAAATACATGCAACTCCTACTCTTTCCCGAGACTTGGAACCATCAAATAGAAGAGTCCATATCTAAGAGGCATCATGAGGTGTTACTCCTTCCTTGTCATTTTTATTTTTTATTTTTTAGCATTTATCTTTGAGATACTAGCTATATAAATTTCACTAGGGATGTTGTAGATTTATGGTATGAATTCTTCCATTTTCAATAGTAATTTCAATTTCTGTGTTACTGTTATTAGAGAAGCGTGGGGTGTAAAATTTCCAAAATCTAAGTCAAGAGAATAATTCCCAAGTATGGGAAAATTAGATGATGATGGCTCATTTGGTGCCTCCAAATCACCAACAATGTGCTTTAAATACTTTTCTTGGTTGATTTGTATCTTCTTAAGATTCTCTTTCCAAGGCAACTAGAGGTGAGACTAGTTAGAAGCAAAATATTCTTGGAGTTTATGTGACCAGTCACGATTGAGAAAAATTTCATATGCTTCCAGGATGTCTACAACTATAATATCAATAAATTGGTGAATCTTAGGATTAGAAGCAATCCTAATCATGACATCTTTCAATTCCCTGATTACTTTTACCTCTGATTTGTCTAATTGTATGATATGATTTGAAATTTTGGTAGGTGTTGCATTCAACTTCCTACAGATGAAATATGGCATGACATTCGATGATGCCCTTGAGTCTACCAACCAATTGTCTAGATTTATATTAAATATATCAAAAGTTAACATGAAAGGAGGTATAAATAGCTTGGATTTCTTATCCGTGGATGGTGTTTTATTCTTGATTTTACTCTATTTACAGTTTGATCAACATATGCAGTTTGGGTTTTTTCATCCTTCAGTTCTTTCAGTAGAATATTTTTTTGTTGAGAAATTCTGCAGAGATACATAAAAGAGATATTGGTTTTAATCATTTTTAGATCTTCTACTACGTTATATTCCAACTATTCCAATTCATGATTTACAACTTTAAGAGTAGAGGAAATCACAGGAGTGGGATTTGCTAAAGGTGTTGGGGTCCAGGGCTTTTTAGGAGCTTGGGATATAACATGACGAGGTTGAGAAATATGCCCTTCATTCTTGGTTTGAATAGCTAAGATTTCATCTATTAATTCTTCTTATCCAATCATGTTCACCCCATACATCATATCCCATAGTACCATAGCTGCTTCCTCAGGGTGTTCATTGTATTCTTCATTTGTAGCATTAGATGATGGATAACTAGTTGGATCAACTAATGCACATCCATCTAGGAAACAATTTGCCATCAAATTCATGGAATTTATCCATTGAGGACAATTCTTCGTAGAATCATTTTCCTGATGATATTGCAAAACGAGTCCAAGGCTACTTCTCCTAAATCGATGTTCAATTTAGACGGGGGAGGTTCAATAGCCTTAAAAGGAGTAGGCCTATTAAATAAAGGCTTATAAGGCCTTTGGTTATAAGTACCTTCTCTTGCACTCCTTTGCATGTCTACTATTCACTTTGAGAGCTTTTTAATCATCCTTTGTAATCTCGCCATATCAATGTTATGCTTTTCATGGATTTTCAAAGATTGCTTTCCCTATGGACTTGGCAATAAGAGACCTCTTTTAGGGTGCACTACTTATTTTTTCCCAACGAGATGTGAATTTCTTTACATCCTCTCATCTGAAATTCTATAGTCTTGGCATCCTCAAATTTTTATACAAGGGTGTGCTTATCATCCCTTTTTACAAACATAAAAATTAAGGTTGGTAAAGCATTAGCATAAACCTCAATTTGCAACTCTTGGGCATGTGATTCTTCCCTTTGAAACTTGTTTAGGATCGTGGTAAAATGTTGATTAAAATCCTTGACCTTTTCTTTAGGCCCCATGGTAGTTGCAAATAACTTTTCCATTAATGCCCCTGTAGCGGTTTCTTCCCCAAACTAATCTATGAAATATTTTTGGAACTTGGTTTAGTTTGTTATAGATCTAACAGGAAGCTTGAAGTACCAAGTGGAGGCTGAGTTTTCAAAATTATAAGGAAAAATTCGACAGACTACCTTCTCATGTTGTACATTCATTAACTGAATAACAAGGATAAAATTCTTAATGCGATTTTAAGGAGATCCATATGTTTTAGGGTCAAATTTAGCTAGTAAATTCTCTAGATGTTTAGGTAAGTGGCGTAAAAGACTAGGTAAGGCCAATACATCCCTGGAAAGCCATGGTTGCTTATTATTCTAATTATTGTCTCCCATGTGTTTTATTCATAGTCTGAAGTTTTTGATTCTAGATATTATTCTTCTTCCTTAGGTTTGAAGTACTCTTGGTGGTTAGAAAGATTGCTTGCAGGAGGAGTAACCATAAGACTATTTGGGATTAAGTAGAAAGGTTGTTCTATTTCAATTAAGGAAAAATCTACTAGATCTTCGACTATGTGTACTAATGTATGCTCATATGTGGACACAACTGGTCTTACAATTCTCCTTCTTCGAGGAAGTAACGAGGTTATGGGTAATGACACTATCATCCTAACATACGCTTTCGTAGTTCATCTGAAAGTGTTAACTTCCTCGTGAGATAATGTGTATGGGATTTTAGGATGGGATCTAGAACTTTCCTCTACCTGAGGTGAAGTATTGGTAAAAGAAGGATTTCCAGGCTTTGGATTTTCTTTATGTGGAATGTTTATATGGATTTCTATGCATTAGGCCCTCCTTATACTATGAATTTTGTTGAGGGGGATGGATTCCCTTTTCTCAACATGAAGGATTAAACCCAAGGATGAGGCCCAATTAGACTCCTCCCTATTTGGTGTGGAATAATCCTCGAGGTTAATGGTCTGACAACCGTTCAATGGGATTTAAGAGTTTGTTGAATTCAGTTCTTGTGTTTCTTTTTCTATTTTGTGTGTCATGTTTTCTTGCTCCATAAAGAAAACTAACTAATTCGTTTGAGAGGAACAACCCTAAGGATAAGCTTTAAAAACTGAAAAAAGGAAAGAAATATGTGAGGTTTCAAAGAAATAATTCTAGTAACTGGTCACTATAAAAAGTTATTCTATGATTGTTGAAACTTTGAATAAGCTGAACACTTACTATAAAAAACAAATTGAAGGAGATTTGAAACTAACACCCAACAATTTATAATATTGACAAGACAAATTAGTAAAATAGCAACTCTTACTAGGCATTCGAGACATAATGATCAAGTGTAGAACAATACACCCTCCAATCATATCATGTAGTGGTTTGTTAAAACTTCTTCGACCCCTTAGAAGATTCTCTATTAATTGCGAAATAGTTATTAATTATAATAGACAAAATTTCAGTTCACCAAAGGTCCTCTCTATGAAGGCGAGCTATTTATTCATACCTATATGAAATGCTAAAAATAGTAAGTTAGAAACTAAAAATATCTAAAAAAAAAATAGAGTCAAGATGACTGAGGCGATCTGGGAGTTATGGGTCTTGCATGCTCGTCCAAATACACAGACCAATGTGAGAAGAGTTCAACACATATGTCACCATACATAAACTTATGTAGATCCATTAGCATGCTTAATGTATGCTTGCTATGTCTGAAATTAATAGTGTATTTCTCCATTCTGCTTGTTAACTGGTCCAATCGGTTGATAGTCTTGATTTGTTCGACCGCATATTTATGCATGTACCCTATTTTAGCCACCAATATATTTTGTACTTTGCTTTTGTACTCATCAACACTTCTCTACAAGCATGTCGATACCTCTTCTATCGACCAAAAATATGATGGGGACCCAAAAGTTGGCAGTCGCAGGTCGGACATCGTATGCTTCATCTTTTCCCAAGAATGATTGCACGTCTACCACTATTCTTCAACTCTTTCCTTCAACTCCTCTACTATTCTTTCCCAGTATTTTGCAATCGAATGCATTTTGGAAATATTTACCTCTGAGAGGATTTCTATGTTGTGATCTTCAACACCTTTCTCTTTCTACACTTCATGGAGAAAATATATTATGTCCATTGCTCTGGCACCTTTCTCACTCCACCTGAGTATTTCTTTGTGTGTGATCCCTGACAAAATGGATTCTTCCTGGAGCCTGAGTGCTTTCCTCAAAATATTGTCCTAAATTTCTAGGTGTTTATCATGTTTTTCCATGAGGTCTTTTCTTATATTTGCTGCTCCCCCAACCTCCTGATAATACTATACCTGGTGCTTTAGCGAAATTACTTCATATTTAGCCTACTCCAACTCTCTTTCCTCTGCTATATTTTTTTCAAATGAGGCATGGGAGATGGCGAGCCCAACCAAAAAAAATTCACTCATTCTGGGCCTTTTAGTATCCATAATTACTTCTTCTGAAGTGTTGAGCACACTGCTATCCAATGTAGTTTTTATTTTTATTTGGGTCCTCTTCACAATGGACCTCATCTTCTGATCATAGGCAAAAGACTGAAGATCAACCACTTCCTCAACATGTTGGGGAATAGGTTGATCACCTCAAGATAAGATATTACTCAAACTTACAAGGGTATCAAAATGCCTCGAGATGGGGTCTTGACTTTCTTCTTTGGACAGGGAATCATTTCTTCCTTATTCTTTGTGTGAGGTAAGCCTCATCTCATCTATGGAGGTATTCCATGTTTTAATCCTAGGTTTCCTCCTCCTTCTTCTCCTTATTTGATGATCCCTCATGTAGTTTTTTAGTTGATTTATTCTTCTTTGAAGTCTGCTTCGGTGTGGTATCCATGTTCTCATAATTATTCTTACTGCCTTCTACATCCTTACCACCTGTACCATTATCACCACCTGTATTATTATCCTTGCATTTATACTTACCTTCTTCACCATATTTGGCCAACTGGGTATCTGGGACACCTGTATTTCCTTCCTGATTCATAGGTGGAGATACTTCTATATCTTGACCACCAGATGGATTATTATCTTGTTCATTGTTTATTTCAGTGGTGTCCCCTTCATGCTTATGGGTGTCTTGATTACCGATGTCACCACCTGTTTCCATGCCCTTTCTCCCCATTGGATCTATGGGAGGTTCTTCCTTAGTCACATTCTCATTGATAATGGGGACACCCATTTTGTCCACTTGCTCTTTATCCTTAGCTAGATCAATAATTTCAGAAGGCTTTGCAGATGCTGGAGGCTTCTCTTGATCGTCCTTGAGACTCTGTTCCTTTCCTTCTCTTCATTGATATTTTCCATTTCCTCACTTTTCCTTTGTTATTCTTGAATCTTCCTTTGCTCTTCAACTTGATCCTATTCATGCTTTTTCCTTAGTTCTTCTTCTTCTTTTCGAGCCTTTTCTTCTTGATCCCTTTTTATTTTTTCAAGAAACTCCTTCTTTCCCTGTTCTTTTTCTGTCTTTTTCCTCTCTTCTGTCAATAATTTTTGAGCAACATCCTCCTCATCTTTCTTCATCAACTCCTCTTACTACTTCCTCTATTTTTCTTACTCCTTTAGAATTTTCTCTTGTTATGCCAATAAGGCCTATTGCAGAGTGAGAGAAAGCTTTTGATAGCGCACAAATAAGTTACAATCACTCTTTGGTTAACAATGAAAACAATTTTGGGAAAACACAAGTTAAGCGGCTAAAACATCTGAGTGTGGGGAGTGATCATGCATATCTATGGCATTAAATATTCCCTTGTTCACTTCACCGAACTTTAAATTATGATTTGATGCACAAACATGTCTATCGACGAATTTGAAAAGGTGTCATTTGGTGTGCTTTGGGCTCATCGACATAGTGGGTATGAAAATCTTGTGTGTAACTTAACAACTAGCACAACAGCTAAATAGCTGCTGGTTAACGCCGAAAGGCTGATAAGATGAAACAAATCCTTAAAAGAATATATTAAATTTTATTGTTGATTAACAAATAAACGGTTGTGCTTCATTTATCTGGTGTTAATATTTTAATTTCTGTTAATCACTTACGTGGCAATCAATTAGCTATCAAAGTAATTTTTAAATATGATTAGGTAAATGTAAAAAAGTAAACACATAAACGGACGTCTTTATAATAGCTAGGAAGTTAATGATTGAAATCACAACCATTTATTTTGTGTGACTACTAAGAATATTCCAACCATATTTAATCCTATCCATAGAAAACTTATTAAGCACTAAACCTCTATTAAATCCACCCATTGTCAATAGGTGTACGCCTTTCGGCATAATGAACCCTAATCCGACCATGGGATTTCAAAATCTGTACATTATGATGACATGGAAATCTTATGTGTCTTGATGAATAGATGTTTAACGTGGAAAGGAACATGAAAACAAGTGACGTGTTGACGATTGATTGGTAATATAGTCTGTCGATATGTTGCATGACGTGGAAC
>JASDQU010436954.1:49014-69185 GCA_032191745.1 Picea mariana
CTATAGTATTGATCTTACATTGCTCATAATAAAAGGTCAGATCTTTGCTTGTGCTTCTACAATTTGAATATATTGTGATCTCCATGTGTTGATGAATCTTGTATGCACTTAATAACTCAATAAATCAGTAGTAGTTAGTGATTCCAAGAAAGAATTTGGCTTGGGATCATTACAATGGCAAAGGCTATTGTGTAGAGTCGAGTGGGAAGCAATCAATGGCAAGCTGATCCAGCTTTCAAAGTTCAGTTTTTTACTTTCTGTCGGAAGTCCTTTTGTATGGTTTTCATCGGGGACATCTAAGTTTGACTTTGGTCCAAAACTTCCTCAGGGAATTTTGTAAAGAGAACGATTCTTTTGATAAATTGGAATGCAATAAACGATTGCTTTATGTCTCATCTGTTTTGATTTTTGACTTGGTGTTTTTACTTCTCTCTCTATATTTATTTCAACATCTGTCATATTCAGAAAATTACATAAATAATGACTTTTCCAACAAGCTTTCATTTATAAAAAAATAACCTAAGCACTTGTAATCAATACTTGTGAATTAGGATACAAATTTTGATGGCTATAAACATAGGGTGATATTCCCCTCTATCTTGCTTTAGCCAAGTAAAATCTGAAAATGCTTGAGTAAGATCATTTCATATATTTTCCTCAACAAGGTGCTCAGGGGTGGATTTATGCCTATGGTTGGGTGACAGTGGTGTAGCATTGTCTATAGTTAAATGAGCACATAAACATTTTTCTAACAGGTTATGGGCCCACACTACCTTCAAAACAATATAAGTGCTGGAAGGTAGATCGAGAGTTCCCTGTAAAGCTTGTTGTAGCACCAGTTGCAGCTGCAACTAGGATTTTTTATTTTGCAGCTGCAACTAAGGTTTTTTATTTTGCAGCTACAACAAACCCTAAACAAAAATTCTTGGGCACTTTCAGTGAAGCATTGGACCTAATTTTTGGGTATTTTAGTGCGCCCTAGCATAGCGCACCCTCTAGTTCCCTAGGGTCAAAGTAAAAGTTTGATTGGTCAAATTCAAAGTCAAAGTCAAAGGTTGATTGGTCAAAGTCAAAGTCAAAGGTTGAATGGTCAAATTCAAAGTCAAAGGTTGACATTTGGTCAAAATTGATTTTTGTGGTCAAAGTTGAAATTTCATGGTTTCTAGATTGTTCTACATTGAACCTTTTTTATTCGGTTTCTAACCTCTTCTTGTCAAGATGGTGTCAAGTTTTGGATTAGAGGACAAGTTGAACGATACTACAAATTTCAAAGGTATGCACTTTTATATTCTTTTCAAGTTATATCATCCAACAAAGCATGAGTGTGTTTGCAGGGGATGTACAAGAGACCTTGTCCAAGCAGTGAATTTAGTACATTCAGAGGAACAGGCACACCCTCCCTAGCAGTGAAGACTCCAGGTTTGAGTATTTAAAAAAATGATATGTCACTAGCTATTATGGCATTATTATGATCTTATGCTTCATCTTGATCTATTGAAGTTATGCTCATTATACTAACCCTGTAATACTAGAGATACACTTGTTGATCTCCTCTCTAGGAGATATTCTTGTTCTTATGTAAATGCTTATTGTTTACAAGATGAAGTTGATATCCTTTAGGAGATGTTCTTGGTTATTGAACTAGAATCCATGCATGATATCTTCCATAGAGGATACCATGGAGATTTTGTTGTTCTTATTTCTTGTTCCGTGCAGGTCATAAGAGATAAATATGAGAGGGAGTCAGAATCAGAGGGAGTCAATGATCAAGAAGAAGCCAACATAGTTTCGTGACACTTTGTAGAATGCAAATGGGCATGCATCAGATGGAGGCATGGTTCAAGGATTTTATCAGATGGAGGGAGTTGATTTCAGAGTTTGAAGTGAAGGATATAAACTATATTCAAAGCGTGGCTGGCACCAGATGATCTTCAGTGATGATACTGGAGAGGTTTATCATGATGGAAAATAAGTCCATGGCCACACCTATGACAACACATATGAGGAAGTTGTGTGATGGGATAGGAATTTTCTTTGCAGAGAGAAGATTGTGCCAGTATATGGTTGAGCCATGACCGTATTATTGGGTTACAACATAGTATGCCGGTACCTATGTTGTGGTACAAATAAACATGATTGATCTCCGATGATGAAGTATGATTACCATGATATACAATTTTTGGATTGGAAGTGCAGAAGACAGATCTAGCACCTAGGGTGCTACTTCAGCTTAGGATCGAGTAATATTTCTAGACAAGCAGGGAAGAACATATTTGTAGCACTCATTCGTATATCATAGCCAGTGATGCAAGATATGAAGTAGGACATATTTTCGAAGGATCTTGTAGGACTTCATCAGAGACATGGTCTAGGAAGGAGCATTGAAGCTCCATCACTTTTCCATATATGAGTAGATAACTGACATTTTCACTAAGCATCTGTCTCAGACAAGATTGACATGAATGAAAATGTTTCCTTGGGGGAGTATTGATGATTGAAACATCGTGTCGATATTCCAATATTGATTAGATAGACTCGATCATGTGGGAATAGGCCCACATGTAATCTTTGACGGACTGAAGATTCGATTTGCTACTAGATCTCCTATGTGTGAATTGCATCAGGCCTTGAAACTCTCACGAGTAGGTGAGTATCCTCGATTATCATCGGGCCGACTCTTTTCCACAGGAACTTGGCTGTAGACTAGGGGAGATGGGGAACATCTACATCTAGAGTAGATGTGCCTTGACGTAGTCTTTGAAAAACTGAAGACTTGAGGCGCTTGAGGTGAAATTCCACGTGTCTAATAACATTGAGCTGAATGCATTCACAGAGTGATCCTATGAGAGGATCACCATGAGGTGTTTGTGGCTCTGATGTGGTCATAATTCTTTTCATGGGACAAGAATGACTCGAGGTGATAGAAACAAGTGCCCGATAGCATTGAGTTAAATACATTCATGAAGTGATCCTATGAGAGGATCATTTATGAGGTGAATGTGGCTCTGATGAGATCAATGTTCTTGTCATGGGACAAGAATGACCTGAGGTACTAGACACATGGTGGTGGAGATGGATCATCAGTATAGCTAATCGAGGCTGATGGATATTGTGATATTGTCTATGAAAGAGGAATACCAAGAACAAGTACGACAATATATATTTAATGATTTCTACCAGATGATGCTGATAGTAATGATGATACTTATGATGATACTCATGACATGGGTGTAGTCATGGGTGAGTACGTCATGCGGGTGTATCCCATGATGATGATGATGGTGACACCCACTACGAGGTGTATATCTAGTGTTATCTAACGGGTTGTGGCCCCTAGATGAGATTAATAGGTCCACATGGGTGTAGCCATGTGTGACATGATGATGCTAGCTGTAGAATGGTCCGCAAGACTATGTGAGTCTTTTCCATACCATGCGAAGATGGAGACCAATAATACCTCCCTAGATAGGAGGGAGTGTTGATATTATGGTAGCTTTGAGAGGTATTGACCTCCATATGTAAGCTTTGACTAGAATAAAATATTTCAAAAGAAAGAGAAACCCTAAAAATATGTGTGAAAACCCTAGAAGACATGTCAAATCAAAAAAATATATGATATTAAGATATTATCCTTGAGGAAGACAAGTTGTCCCATAAAGGTGACAAAACCAATATAAATAGAGGAAGTCTTGGCTCTTTTTTTCACTCACTCACACACTCCCAGTCACCTAGAAATAATGCACATGTTTGGAGGAGGAGTAGCAACAGTTGCAGTTGCACGATTTTCTCTTGTTTAGTCTTTTTGGTACTTTTTTCTTGTGCTCTACACTTGGATAAGGTTTTCTCTCTTGGTTATCTGTTGGTTATGGTGTGGCTTCCCGGAATCATTCTTTCTGTCAAAGGTTAAGGTGCTTGGGGGTGGATTTATGCCTATTGTTGGGTGACAATGGTGTAGCATTGTTTATGGTTAAACGAGCACATCAACATTATTCTAAAAAGAGGTGAAGGTGGGGTTAGGGAGAGGATGTTGAATGATCATTAATAGACAAGAAATCACCCGCAAAACAATGTTACACACACTGATGATAATATCAATGATTTCTAGGTCCTAACTTCACTTTTAGCACCCCAAACTACTACTTGACAAGAAAAACTTGCTTTTATAAAATCTGTAGTAAACTAGGGTATAAACCAACAATGATAAATTGTAACAACAACAAATTTTAACCATGGGAATCAACACATAAAAATCCCAAAATATAGCCTTTAACTATCACTTTCATATCCAATCATCACTTCAACTTTTCCACGGTTAAAAGGTAAGAAATTAGAGAGTTATCAACAAAATTTATGCATCCCTAATGGCTGTAGAAATAATTTAGTTACAACAACAAGCAAATCAATGAAATTTCACAACGTTTTAGCATCAATGGCTTGCTTAGAACATGAACAATTCAAAATTAAAGAAAGTGATTTCAAAAGATAATTTATCACATTTATCAATGCATGTATCATGTTTATCAATGCAACCAATGCCTTCTCTTAGAGGGTTGATGGAGTCAAAGGAAGAGCACATTCAAGTGAGAATAGGTCAAAGAGAAAGCTTGGCAACAAGATCCAGAGGAGTCTTAACAATCTCTAGATTTATGTTTCCCTAGGACGTTTAGCAAGGGAGTCTTAATAATCCTTGTAAAAATTCTAGTTTCCTTTCAAAATAACCTCTTGTAATATCTCAAGGGAAATGGGACGATGCCTTAAAGGAATCCTAACAATATTTAGTGGGGTCATCCTACAAAGAGCTAGGGTTAATGGAGTCTTAACAATCTTTAACCTAGATTCTTTGCAAAACATCAAAGGGAAAAATGGTTTAGGGTCTTAATGATAACCTTGAAAATAACATGCAAAATATCCAAGAAAAAGAGAGATAATCCACTTACAACCAAGACGTCCTGCACATTAACCTTAGAAAACACCTTCCAATCCACAAAAATGATTCCTCAAGCCGAGAAAAAGCCTCCCAAGCCAAATCACACCTCCTTTTCCAAAAATGCACAAGAAGACAAGAAGTGGAGTGAACTCTCCAAGAGAGGAGAGAAACCATGATAAGTGATGTATGAGTTATGTTCTAAAATGAAAAATGATTTTCCTCTTTATAGATGAAAACCAAATCATTTTTCTCACTAATTCCACAAAATAAGGGTAAAAAATTAAGTTTACAAGGTGGATAGGTCTAGGTCAATCACCAAAATGACCAATAACATCTAAAATAACAACAATAAAACCTCCAACGTCCCTCCAAGAGGGTGGCATGGGGTGAGAAGGCCTTCAAAGGCTAGTTCATCCTCATCCTCATGGTGGTGAGTCATCCTTATCATCAAATACTCAATCCAATAGAGTGGGGTAATGCACCACCCTCATGAAAAAACATCATCGAATGCACCCCATGTCACATAAAGCCCTAAAATCATGACATCAAGGTCAAAGTGAGCAACATCCAAGCAATGGGGGGCGATGTCATGTGTGATCCATCAAGTAGAACCTCTCTCATGAGGTATGCCATCATCCTAAAGTGCAACACTCATCATCCAAGCCCTCCAAAATGTGGGGCACAATGTCCATAATGTGGGATATTTTCCCCTATGAAGACCCAAAGTGACATAACATCTCCATGAATGACATAATCAATAAGGCCCTGCAAATTAGACAATCTAGTATGCCCTCCAAGGGTCCACCAATCATAGAATCATGCCAAGTAAATCATATTTAATACAATATCCACCTAAACAAGTAACATTAGATCCCCCCTTTCATATTTCACAAATGATCAAAGACTATATACAATTTTTCAAATTTAGGTATGGGAAGGTTATCAAGGAAAACTATTGGGTGTGCTAGGACCCAAGTTTAGGGATGTTTCCCAAGTGGACCCTATATAAGCCATGTAATGAATGTGAGGTGGATCAAGAAGGAATATTAGGCATTGGGTCATTAACATGCAAGGTCTTGTAAGATCTCATTTCCATGGGTGAGTTTGTAGAGGGTGTGTGACATCTTGAGTTACCCTTTCCATGACAATTCCTTTTTCCAAGCCCCCCTTTATGCCTTTTTATTTATTATGATTTGCGAGTCCCCTTAAAGAGGTTTCAAGCATAACATTCTTGGATTTTGATTTATGGTGGGGTACTTTAAAGTCCTTATTTATAGGTGAGGCGTTCACACTCAGTACTTAGGGGCGACGTCAAATGGGGGTAGAGCTCAAGTATGGGTTGGATTTTTTTTTACCCTTTACCCTTCCATTTCATTTTGATCACAAATGATCTTAAATTTCTTTCTTTATTTAATTCCATCAAGACCCTTTGGGCCTTTAGCCCCTTCTTTCCATAATATAATGAGGTACAAGCATTTTTAGGGTACATGTAACCCAAAGACCCAAAATATGAGGAAATGAAAGGGAAATACGATAGAAAATGGAAAGTATGGCCGAGAATGGTATGATGACTCTTCAAGAAGACCTCCCTAGTAGCACCCATTTTTCCCAAGAGTGATGACACTTACTAGGATACTAGGATAACCACCAAGGTGAAATGAGGCAAAAAGTATAACTTCCAAGCAAACGTTATATAATTAGAAATAATCCTTTGAAACTCATTCAAATGCCTCAAATATTAAAATGACACTAAGTTACCATGAAACTTGACTAGTTACCTCATGAAACAAGACCCGTTGTCTTCCCATGAACCATACTGAGGTGGTGGACACTACTCTATTGTGGATGAAGGTGATGAAGTGTGGTGAAGAAGAGGGACTATATGTGGTGATCATGTGGTCTATTGATCCTCATCCTCTTGACACTCCACGTCTGCTACCTACAGGCTTTGAGACTTGATCTCCTTAGTTACCCCTATATGTCGGGGGGGGGGGGGGNNNGGGGTTAGCATTTGGCTCCTACATGGGGACATGTGCTGATTGTAGAGTGCATGATAACCTCCGCATCTCTGGTACGACCTATTCCTACAAACACATCTAACAACAACTACGCCAAAGTATATTGGGTGGTGTAACTCACCCCTTTATTCAAATAACAAAAATCCACACAACTAAAGAAAGAAAGTGAGAAAAAAATTTCAACCCTTTTCAACAATCAATATGAATACAAAACTACATGCGTGCATAGAGATCAAAGCATGATGCATGTCAAAACAATATGATAATGAAAACATATGTGTGCATGAAAAACAATATGCAACTATAATATCATGAAATAAAATGCAAGTATGTACAAATGCAATGTAGAATGCAAATGACCTACCTACTTACCTAAGGCCCGAGGCCTCTAGAAGTCTAGTCCTATTGACGTAGGGTTGGAGGAGAGACCCATCAATCAAAAATGACATATTCCTCCTGTTATCGCACAAGTTTTAAGTTGGGAAAATCCCGAACCAAACCACAATAAGGTGACAACTAAGAGAAAACCTATCCACTGCCACCTTAGATAGGTATTCTTGTCACTTTAGAGATGAACTAATTACCTTAAGGGGGGAATCTCGATGACCATAGAGGGAAATGAGATGAAAAGTGAGATGATGAGATGAATTCCCCTATAAGTAAAGTTTCTAAATGTAATGAGGGTTGGAAATGAGTCTCAGTAGTAGTCAATGGTTTCCAAGAAGTTCAAGTACCCACGAATAATGATAGTACCTTCCCGAGACACAAGGAAAACCAACTGCATGAGATATATGTCAAGTGGACAAGAAATTTAAGCTTATTGTCCCTAATTGAAGAAGTAAACAAAGATATATATCAGCAATGAAATCAAGTAACTAATGCAGATTAAACCACTTAAAGCATCAATGATTAGTTGATCTATGAAGCATAAAAAATGTAGATATGTTTTCAACACTTTAGCACATCTTTTAGTGGTATTAGATGGTTTTTATGATAAGTTTTCAGAGTATATTTATGAAATAAAAGTGTATGTAGCAATGATTTTCTACAACAACAAATTTTAACCATGAAAATAAGAAAGTTATCCAACCAAAAGCTCACCAATTAGCAACATAATGAAAATAATGGGTTACTAGAAAATTTCCATGGTCAAATTGAAAGTTAAAGTCAAGCAAAGTAGATGTTTTTCTATAGCCCTAATGGTTGTAGATATTAAGTTTTTATAGCTCCAAGAAGACCAAGAGAACCAATATTCCCTAGAGGTTTTAACAACATCAAGGCATCCACAAAATATTCCAACTTGAACAAGATTGATATCTAACCAAAACACGTTTACCAATGCAAACATTTTATTTCTCCAATGCAAAAAAAATCAGATTAGTGCTTTCAAAATTTGGGTGAATGGAGTCTTTAAAACACAAGTTAGATAAACAATATCTGCACAAGTGTAAATCCTCTTACTCCCAAGCGCATGCTAATCAAACTAGGGTAAATCTAGGAGGGTATACACACTTGTATTCCTCCCAGCGACCCTTGTCCAAAAATGACTTATAAACTTAGAAAATGAGATGAATCTTAATGGAGGTTGTATGCAACATACTCCTCCTATGGTTTCAACCAACAATAACTAAGAAAAAGCAATAAGTAACTAACAAATGCATATTTTCCTTACCAATTCCAAGAGAAAGAGAGATCAAACCCTATTTCACCAAGAATTTACCATTCAAGAGGAAGTAAAGAAGCCTCCAAGAGGTGTGCACCACTTAGCCTCATCCATTCACCAATAGATAACACCAAAACTCATTTGAAAGATAGAAATATACCAAAAATGCTCATGTCTAGCGAAAATTTCAGCCATTAGTCGTCTCACAATGGGAGAGCTATGATAAAAAATGAAATAGAGATGATATCTATTTATACAAATCCTCTAAACAAAGTTTGTCCACAAAAATTAGGGTAAAACATAAGATAAGGGGTCAGCAACCCTTATCTTTCCCCTTTACAAAAATAATATTATTTAATCCATGCTTTGCACATAAAAGAAACCCTAGAAACCTGACATCACCCTCTTTTTGGGCAACGTTTGGCACTTTTGGTCAAGTCGTTGAGTTGGAGAAGGAAAGGATAGGAATCCAAAGGCCATTAGTATTCAACCAAAACCATTCTTCCATGATTTATATGCCTCTCCTTTCAAAACGTGCCAAGTGTCCATCATCACCACCAAACCCTATCCCTAGGTGACATCAAGCCCCCTAAAGGAGATGTTTTTCCCCTTTCAAGCAAGTCGTATGGCATGTAGAGGGTGGAAAAAAACCTCCAAGGTGTCCTCTAGGCCTCCAAATCCATGTCATCATCATCCAGAGTGTGGGCCATTGGCATCCAACCTGTAGGATTCAAGCCCCATGGAAGCCCAAGCTAGGCTTGTTCTTCTAAAACTGTCCACCATCTAGGTCCTGCAAAGACAAATGGATACACCCTCCAAGGATATTAAGTAAAATTCATAATGATGAGTAAATAAAATCAATAAAAGATCCATCTAAGCATGTACATCCAAACCACCTCATCAAAATAAACCAATTCTCAAAGACCCTATGAGATTTTCCAAGTTTAGGTATGGGAGGGTTGACAAAATGACCTATTGGGTGAATCATACCTCAATTTTAGGGGTGTTTCTCCTTCTAAGTCATGTGGATGATTTTTCATGGATGGGGGGAAGAATTTTGGGCATGGGGTTCATGAGATACAAGGGGTTGTAATGTCTCTTTTATGGGTGCCTTTATAGAGGGTGTGTTGTACCTTCGTTTTGAATGTAACCTTTTTCCAAGCCCATTTTTCTTTTATTCTTTTTATGATGTTTCCAGGTTGAAGCCAAGATGGGGATTCTACCTAATAATGGAAAAATATGCCCACCTTGACTCTACCTCAGTGAAATCATGCTTTCCCAAGTTGAACCCATGTGTGGTGCTTATACCTAAGCATTAAAAACAATTCCTACACATGCTACACCTTGGTTGACATTTCATTATTAGTTATTTTTCATGGGTCCCATTAGTTTCTTATGAGAGACATTTCATTTTCCTCGACATCCCTGAGAGAGCATATAGAAGGTTCATGATTGGATTTTATCTTTTTCCATCTACAAGCCTCTAGGCCTTCAACCCCTTCTTCTCATGAAATGAGGGACAACCCCTTCTTGGGTCATTATACCTACAAATCCCAAAAGGTAAGGAGATGAGGGGATGAAGTGTGGAAAGTTAAAATTATGGTCGGGAATGGCATGATGACTTGTCAAAAATACCTCCCAATAGCAATCCTATCCCCAAGGGTGACCCACTTTCTAGGGCACAATGTCAACCACCAAAGCGAAACATGGAAAACAACATAATGTCTAAGAAAACGTTACATAATCAAAAGTAGTAATAGATGCAACAAAATCAAATGCCTCAAATATTGAAATGACACTCACCATAATACCTGGCTTGTACCTCATGGAGAAAGACCCAATGTCATCTAGAGGCCAGCTGATGTGGTGGATACTGTCGTGATGAACCTAGAGTTGTGGTGGTGAGGTGGGTCTCTATCTGTGCAAGTGGACACTACTTGTCAAACTGTCTCTTGGTACTCCATGTATGCAACCTAAGGACCTCAAGACATCATCTCCTTAGTTATCCCTATGAGTTGGGGATAACATCTGTCAACTCCTACTTGGGGACATGTACTCACCGTAGAGTGCATGARAAATATAACATCTCCTGCTGGACCTGTTCCTACACTGAAACATAACACTGTAAAATATAGGATGGTTCTTGCTATCACTCCAAGAAATTATTTTAGGTTGTACTTCGAAGAAGCTTGGTAACTCACTAATTTCTCAATGTTTTAATCAAATGGATCGAGATGGATAACTCAATCAAATCTCACACACTCTAGACATATATGAATACTTTTAGAAATATAAGGCTTTCAACCAAAGGTGTTCATAAGGTTTAATAAACAGTGAAAGTATGGAGAAAACCTATAATACTAGCATAAACATATACACCAAATACATATGAATGGCTAGATAAAATAAGTGGAGTACTTGCATATTATATGTTTATGTATGTAATGACAAGTTGACAGTTATCATACATCAGATAAACAATAAACGACGAACATAATATTCAGATACAAGTATGATAAGAGAGAATATGAAAGTCTGAACAGAGATGGAAAAAGAAGCTTATGTCTAATATATATTCAAAAAGTCTGAAGAATACAATAGTAGTGGTCAAGTCTCCATAGTCGAACCTATAGCCTATAAAATCGATAGGCTTTATAGCCTTTTACAAACAGTTTCAGATCCTGAGAAATCAGATTTGAAATACTAATAATAGAAAAAACTGTTACACAATCTTTCAAAAAAAATGTGGATCTAGTCCACTTCTAGAACTCGATTTGTCTTCAATCCCTTAAGTCTTAGACAACTGCATTAAAGTCTCTGATGCGTAAATCTAGGATGATCTTTGTCTTCGACAGCTGGATGATCTCAAATTCGAATTTGTGAGGTGGCTGGAAAAGACATAAATTTCTGGAAATATGTTGCTTAAATATTGACCTATATCTCTCAAATAAAAATAGTTGTGTACAAACTAAAAGAGTCTTTTGTAGATTTGTTTGTTTTGAGCAAAAACCTCTCTCATATCTTTGAGATTTGTTTTCATTTTCCTGGGATCTGCATTTCAAAAACATGTGTCAAACAAGGAAATTTTGAGATCCGAAAATTAGGGCTTAGAGATGAATTCGATTCTCCCAATCTATGACACCTTAGGAAAAATGAGAGAGGTTATTTTTCTTTGACATGTTAGCAACATAAAACTTCACCCGTTTCTCAAAAAGATTCTCCAGTTGCTCGGAATCATCATTTGAAAATGATGACTCAGCGCAGTAAAAAGAAACTTTTCTTCAGTTTCGATGGCTAATTGGCCCTTGAAAAACTGATTTAGCCACTGAAAGCCCTGACTTTCGGTGGCTCAGAACAATGTAATTTTCCCATTTAGCCACCGAAAACTAAAAATCAGTTTTGGTCTATTTTATGAGGTGAAATCCTTATTTTATTGAATTGATATGATTATAAGCCTTTCTCATAAACTCCATGACTAAAAGTACATCTTCTCTCTAAATCTATCTTGTAATGTAAAATCAAAATAATTAGGAAATCATTTTTGATTGCTAACATCTGGCTCCAACTGGGATGGAGACTTCCCTGTGAGGTTTCCAAGAACCACAGATCTAATGCCTTTCCTGGAAAAATAAAATCCATAACTTAGTCTCTAGGATTCCATTGGGAATGGAGTCAACATTCCATTGGGCATGGAGTCAGCCATATCACTTCTTCTGAAAATATTTTATGACTGTATGGATGACCTCTCTACATGTTCTAGACTGCCTTTATTCACACAAGAAAACTGTTACATTTGCTGCAAAAAAGAAATGCTTGGGCAAGGAGATTATTTTCTACCCTACTCTACACTAAACAACTATACTGCCTCTTATCAAGTGAAATCATGCTTCCAATGAAGCCATGCAAGAAACTGATTTACTGACATCATGCTTGATCTTGATCCCAAAAATATAAGAAACCATAACAAGCAGAAATGCAATTTGAAAAGATGACAGAACTGTCCTTCTCCTGATTTTTTTTTTGATATTTAAGTTGCTCATAATCTCCAAATAATCAACAATGGGATCATAAAAATCACCAAGAAATGCCTCTTTTTGCTGTTGTCCCAAATGACTGAAATGTTGTTGCTGGTTGCCTTTATTGATCTCAATGTTGAATATAGGTTGCTTGACATCTGTCGAAAAAACATGCATGATCAAGTGCTGATCTAAATTTTTCTGCTCCCTTTCACCATATTCCTCTGATTCTAATTTATCATGATGATGTGCTGGCCCATTACAGTTGACAATTTTTGAGAGAAAAGAAGAGGTATGTTCTTGCTCTTATTCATCACTGTCTTCATAATGATCAAATGAAAAATGAGTTTTGAAAGATAAATTATGACAAAACTGCTGATTATTCTTTCCAACAACGATATTTTTGAAAGATGTGTCAAAACTAAAGAGATCTTCATTGGAATTTTGATCAACAGACTCATAGCTATCATCAACCACAACATGCATACATTTCTGATCATCTCTTTGTTGAAAAGTATAACTAGATGAGATTTCATTAGTTAACAAACCCTCATAAACTTTAAAATCTTCCTCCTCATCACTATATTTGTCAAATATGGGGATATCCGAATCAAATCCTAATAACAGAGATGAAGATGCTTGCATAGAATTATCAGCAATATGACCTTGAAATGGATTTCGAAAAATGTAATGTTCTTCCTCATCATTATCAACATTTCCATCAAAATTTGAGACAAAAGATACATAACGAGAAAGAGAGTCCTCCTCATGTTCTAACTGGAGATTAGATGGTTCCTGAAAATCCTGTTTCTCATGGTAACTATAGCTTTGTTTGGTCTACAAATCTGAAAACTGAGAGCTACCCTTAGGATCCGTTGTAGATTCAACATTGTTACATGCTGATATAAAAATCTGCTAATCATTTTTCAAGTTTTCAAAAGGAATAATCTGATCTTCATGACAACCATCTTTAATAGATGCATTTAATATAATGTCAAAAGCATCACTGTGGTTATCATAATGTGGATCAACAAACCCTTGATCATGATGAGAGATACCTTATGTTGCAACAAAGTCTTCATGAATATTTGGATCTTTGTTCAATAAATGGAAATCATGACAACATTCGGGATATAACAGGTTAGCGGGAAACTAGTCTTTACAAAACACATGGAAAGAAGCATGAAAATATGACAAAGATATGATATTGGCAATAGGAAGAGACTGGTACCAATCACGAGCAATTCCCTCTAATGAAAAACTGAAAAGCTTAATTTGAACATCCTCATGTACAATTTCAAGCCGATGAATAAAGTCATGAAAATCCAGCAAGTGTTCAGTTGGTACTTCCCACTCTTCTCCTCAAAATCTATGAATACTACGTTACCATTCATCTCTACTAAGCACTGCATTAGGGTAACCATAAATACTTGAGAAATTACAAAATGCATACCTCTTTGCTAAGATTTGGTTCATTTCATATCAGTGGAGTCGCCAACAGATTTCAGAGCAATGGAGTCACCATTGAATCCATTCTTCATGGAGTCGCCAGATAGATGATTATAACCAAGAAAATGTCCAGGCTTTGTCTATCATCAAAGATGGATCTATGTCATGTCCCAAGGAAGTTGAGCTTCAATCTTCGATCCCCGACAACGATGCCAATTTGTTATCACTCCAAGAAATTCTTCTAGGTTGTACTTCAAAGAAGCTTGGTAACTTACTAATTTCTCAATGTTTTAATCAAATGGATCGAGATGGATGACTCAATCAAATATCACACACTCCAGACATATATGAATACTTTCAGAAAGATAAGGCTTTCAACCAAAGGTGTTCAGAAGGTTTAATAAACAGTGAAAGTATGGAGAAAACCTATAATACTAGCAAAAACATATGCACCAAGTACATATGAATGGCCAGATAAAATAAGTGAAGTACTTGTAGATTATATTTTTATGGATGTGATGAAAAGTTGACAGTTATCATACATTAGATAAACAATAAATGACGAACATAATATTCAGATACAAGTATGATAAGAGAGAATATGAAAGTCTGAATAGAGATGGCAAAAGAAGCTTATGTCTAATATATATTCAAAAAGTCTGAAGAATACAATAGTAGTTGTAAAGTCCCCATATTCAAACCTCTAACCTATAAAATCGACAGGCTTTATATCCTTTTACAAACAGTTTCAAATCGATAAATCAGATCTGAAATACTAATAATAGAAAAAACTGTTACAAAATCTTTCAAACAAAATGTGGATATAGTCCACTTATAGAACTCGATTTGTCTTCAATCCCTTAAGTCTCCGACAACTGCGTGAAAGTCTATGATGCATAAATCTAGGATGATCTCTGTCTTCAACAACTGGATGATCTCAAATTCGAATTTGTGAGGTGGGTGGAAAAGACAGAAATTTCTGGAAATATGTTGCTTAAATATTGACCTATATATCTCAAATCAAAACATCTGTGTACAAACTAGAATAGGGTTTTGTAGATTGGTTTGTTGTGAGAAAAAACCTCTCTCATATCTTTGATATTCATTTTCATTTTCCCGGGATCTGTATTTCAAAAACATGTGTCAAAAAGGGAAATTCTGAGATCCGAAAATTAGGGCTTAGAGATGAATTCGATTCTCCCAATCTATGACACCTATAGGAAAAATGAGAGAGGTTATTGTTCTTTGACATGTTAGCAACAAAAAAATATGCCCGTTTCTCAAAAAGATTCTCCAGTCGCTCAAAACCATCATTTGAAAATGATGACTCAGCGTAGTAAAACAAACTTTTCTGCACTTTCGGTGGCTAATTGGCCCTTGAAAAACTGATTTAGCCACCGAAAGCCCTAACTTTCGGAGGCTCACAACACTTTAATTTTCCCATTTAGCCACCAAAAACTAAAAATCAGTTTTGGTCTATTTTATGAGGTGAAATCCTTATTTTATTGAATTGATATGATTATAAGCCTTTCTCATAAACTCCATGACTAAAAATACATCTTCTCTCTAAATCTATCTTGTAATGTGAAATCAAAATAATTAGAAAATCATTTTTGATCGCTAACAGTTCTATCACTCTTCAACCATATACATCAAGACCAAAAGTGAAACTAATCTAGAAGAGAAAATTTTAGCGTTTAAAAAAATAAATTTAAACTGAGCATGAAATCAATATGCAAGTAGAGAAAAATGAAATATGAAATGGATCTAAACTATCATGAGAAATCAATATGCAAATGCAAGGAAATAAATATGACATACCTACTTAGCTGGGCCCTAGGGCCCTGAAGAAGTCAAGTGATATGAATGTAGGGTTGGAGAAGAGACCCATCCACTAGTAATGACATCTTTCTCCCATCCAAAGATGTCAAATAATACTTTTCTTTCTTAGACTTCTTCTTGATGATGTAAGGGCCAAGCCATGAGCTATCATCCTGCTAATCATATTTAGGATTTCCCTTCATCTTGTCCCACATGGACACAATAATTCGTTCACTGTAGTTGTTGTAAGGGATATTCTCAATGTAAGGATAGGAAGGGGGTCATGTGTTAACTACATTTTTGATGGCTTCTTCACGTTCTTTTTCCTTATTATCTTCTTTCTTTAATATTTCTGTTAGCACATAGGATGTATAGGGGTCAATATTTTTAAGCTTCTAGGTTTGAGTCACAGGGTTAATTTATTTAAGGTTTTTGAGTCATGTATTTTGTCAATGAATCATGTTTTGATTGTCTCATGAGTTAATAAAACTGATCATAGTCCATGTAAGAATCTTGGTGTCATCATAGTGGTTATCATCATTAGAAAAAAGGGGAAAGCGTTGGTCACAAATTTTAGTTTAAAGGTTATCATTATCAAGTGTTGTGTCTCAAAAAGGTATACAAAGGGTTTTCATGTTGTATCTAGCTATTTGGGGGTCAAGTCATGTGTCAAGTCAACTTGCTGCAAATTCTCCTAAAACTTCGCAGAAAATCAAGAAAGTACATCATGCACTAATCACATACCATCATGTTTTGGAAATGTGGAATTTGGTATTTTGTTTTTCTCAATGCCATATATTCATCACTTTTCTTCAAGTTGGTTTCAGAAGAAGGTTTATCATTTTGAACAAAGTGCACTGCAAACTGGTTTATATTGTGGTGCTACGAATTTCTTGTAGCAGTTTAAGGAGGAATAAAGGCTTCCAGGAACTGTCAGTTTAGTTCATGTGACAATAAATAAGCTTCATATATACCAAGTACCCTACTTAAATGTTCAATTGCACTGCCTGAAGGTTGATTATAATCAGACCCTAATTGCTGCAATGTTTCTACACGCTGCAAACTGTTCCATAGAATTTGCGCTGCAAAATTCTTTCACTTGGTCAATTTATACAATCCTTGTATCTTAAGCATTTAAAAAACCACGTTTATTGTTTTTATACCAAAAAGTTCAGTTGTAGTCATTTCTTACAACCATGAACCTATATGTTGCGAATCTGGCTAGTGCTACGAAGTCTATTCTTTGTATGCACTGCAGATTGAACGCGCTACAAACACTCTTTTTCCTCATTTGGTAAAACCCTCATTGACTATATTTTCACTTAGGTTTGAAGTATCCTCTCTTTCAAAATATTTTCCTTTCAGACCTGTCATTTTTCAAACCTCTTTAACTAAAACCTAGACTAAATCCGTTCCCTGCAAACTTGATTGTGCACTGCAAACCGAGAGATCACACTGCAAATTCTCTATTTTACATAGATTTCCCTGAATTGTTCCCTGATTGAGGTCTCATCTAGTTTAGGGTTGTTATTCTCTCCTCTCATCTCCCAATTGTAGTCATTTTCATTCCTGCACTATTGTTGTGCATGGATACTTTATTGATCAAACCCTAAACCGTGCAAAATCAAATCATAAAACCCTAAATTTACATGTTTACCTCATACATCTGGTAACAATTGCTATAAGAAGGGAAAGAGGTTTTAAATTAGCTATCATGGGAAATCAACAAGGTAAGAAGGTTCACAAAGGAGGGGAAATTGTCAGGGATGATCCCCATGACATGCAGCTTATAAACTCATAACCATTTTTCAGAGAAACATTTCAGAGATGGGATACCTGGTTTTTTGTGTGAAAATGAAAAGAGGACATCTCGAGGTTTCCAAGCAGTTTGCATTTAATTTCAATGGGACAAATACCAAAGTGGGTGCATTGGAGTTTGAGGTTTCAGAGAAGACTATTTCTATAGCCACAAAGATACCTGTTCACAAAGAAAAATGGTGTAAATCCATGAACTTGAATTCTACATTTTCTAAGGAGTTCCTAAAACCCAAATATCAAGGAGATAATCTCTCCAAGGGAGTGCCAAGAAATCATATGCTGGAGTATTTTGACAAAATTCTCAGAGTTATTCAAAGGTAGTTCACTTGTGAAGGAAAGTTCAATATGGTCTATCAATACCTATTAGATTGTTACTGCACTTTACTGGGAAAGAGTCCATGTAACCACCCTTTTATCTATTCAAAAGCATTGGGAAGATGTCAGATAGAGTCCAAGCTAAATCTAGGTAGGTGGATACCAGTGTTTCATTCTGGTCTGATCAAAATGATAGTATTGGAAGAGTTGAAGAAGACCAATACTGATTGGGATGGTTTCCTAGATGCATAAGGCTTTCATCCATATGTTTCTCATACACCAAAGTCAAAGAGACAAACACCTACTCCTACTGAGAATACTATGCACTCAGAGTCAAGTAAAAAGAGGAAGATGAACAAAAGGGATAAGTCCATTTAGTCTACTGATAAGATAGTTGAAGGTCCTTCACAACCTCCTGAGTGAAGACACTTCTCCTGTTGCAGAGCCTACACCTATGGGGACATCCTCTAGTAAAGAAAAGAGTCTAGAGGGAAATAAGCTTGTATTTTCTTCACCTTTTGATGTAGAAGCTTTCAATCCTAGAAGACCTTTCACTAGATCAACAACAAAGAAACATGCCTCTATATAAGAAGGTACATCTAGGGCATCAACTCAACCAATAGAAAAAACTAAGTCTTTAAAAACGAAAATAAGAATCATTGAGATCAAGTCGCATCAGGAAGCAGCTGAAAGAGGCAAGGGTTGAAAATGAACAATTGAAGAAAGAAAATATCCTGCCAAGATTCAACTTAAGAGAGCTATAAATATGGGTGAAGAAACTATTAAAAAGGAAAAACACTGTGTTAAGATATCCATATCTCTCCATAGGAAAATGAAGAACGTATACAGGTTGAATATATCCCATCAAGCCAAAAACAGGAAGCTGAAGGAGGAAGTGCAACAGTGAGGGAAAAAAATGCAAAACACAACCTAGACATGTTGGCATGAGTGGCCACTAGGAGAAGGAGATGAGGCATCATTTTTGCATCAACATAAACATTTTTCCATGATCTATTTTGTTTTGCAAGATTATAACCCTCAAGAATGATTTCATCTTAGACTTCTATTATCATAATCATATGCCTTTTTTCAAGTTACTTTATGATTCAGAAGGTTGTAGCAGGTTCTAAAAAATATTTGAAGGATTTTTGCACAATTTTGATATCAAATGATAAGTTTTGAGGGAAAAGTCACACCTACAAGAAATTTCACAGCGCGTGCTTTTGAAGGCACTGCAAACTGTTTATTTTTGAATAGTTTGAAGTGCAGGCACTGCAAACCTAAGAGTTACGTGGATTTTGAGCTACTAAAGGCTCCCAATTGTCAGATCAGGTTCAGATATCTCCTCAAGAATCAGTTGGACACTAAAGGATACTTGACCCAAAGATCTAGCTTCATTTAAGCTCCATGCAACGAGTTGACTGTAGTTGCATTCTGTTGGGGACCTATAATCATAGGTAACTCGATTCTTCGACTGTTGATTTGGCGTTTCTCTTGTGATGACAAAGTCTGGCTCGGTTGATGTCGTTTCTCCCCTCCATTCATTTTGCTTGCTCCCCCATCACCCTGCTGCATCCTTCATCCACGCTGCACCCTCACTCCCTTGTCCTTTTGCCCCATTGACTACCTCTTGCCTGCCACCCATTCATGAATAAACAAACTTAGGATAATAAACGAATAATGTTAAGGGGTTAGTGGCATTTTCTAAATGCTTGTTAGCCCAATAAAGTTGTTTTAGTAGGATAATGTAAAAACGAATAATGATTAGATTAATTATTATTTAATTATTAGTTAATTATTAACTTAGTCTAATTAATTTGGTTGTTTAAGGTTAGTAATTAGGATTAATTAAATATTAAATAAAACAAATTAAAAAACAAAACATATAATAAAATAAAACAAAACAAAAAAACAAACATAAAAGAACTAAACAAAAACATAAACAATAAAAATAATATTAAAACAAAAAACAAATAACAAAAAATAAAAAAACTAAAAAAAAACATGCTATCCTAAGTCTACCCCACCCAAAACTCCACGCACACCTTCACACATCACACCCCATCCAAATTCACATCAAATAAATCAACGGTCTTTAAAAATTCCGGACCCCCCCTCACCATCCAGAGTTTAACGAGAAGGGG
>JASDQU010436954.1:78534-105874 GCA_032191745.1 Picea mariana
AGTTTGGAAGATTTTCCTTTCTTAGGTTCTCCAAATCCTCATTCATTTAAGTTTCTTGTAACCAAAGGAGAAGGAACCTCAGTTTCTATTAAAATATCATCAGATATACCCAATTCTAAGCTAAATTATGTTAAGTATGAATATTCTTCACCCCATAATCCTCCTTTCTCAAAACCTCATGTTATACATACCTCATTATCACCTACAAAATCACCTGTTACTTCTCCCAAAAGTCAAAGTCCTCCTTTTCCAAATCACATAGCAGGAGTTAATCCTCCTCATAATAGAATGGATGCCATTGTGGCTGCTAGGTACACACTGTTATAGTGCAAATTATAGGTTGGGAAAATCCCTACCCAACCACGGAACGAGTGCTACAACTTGGGAATCCTACACCCACTGTAACCTCAATGTAGGTCCCACACTTCAAGGGTGACTAGGTCACTTTAGGGAGGCAATCTCGGTGACCCTAGGGGGATTGATATGGAGATGGAGAGAAGTGTAAAATAATCCCCTAGAGGTCAAATCTAAATGGAAAGAAAGGCAGGGAGAGATTCCTTGCAAGTCAAGAAATAACTGCCCCACATGTATAGTTTTTTTCCGGATGATTGTACCTTCCCCAGACAAAAGAAAACACACTTTGCAATGATATCTATTAGTTGGATCAACAAAATATTTTTGTCCCTAATTTGCAGTAGTATATATCAGCTTATATCAGCAAATAAAACATCTAAAATCAACATGTGAAGATCTAGACTAGTTAAGTAAATCAACATCAAATTTAACAATGAACATAGGATGAAACAAGGCACTTAAGAAGCTAGATAATATGGCTGTTGTAACATGTGTTTTCTGCTGAAAATTTCATCCTTATGTATGTAGTATTCAGTGGAAAACAACAACAAAATCAACCATGAAAATTTGCCAAGGACTAGTTGAAAAGATGCATTCTAGTTAGTAGTCCAAATGAGCAAAGTTAGAGAGCTAGTCTAGGCTTAGATTATGAGTTATGAGAGTGTTAGTAGCTAGGGTTATGCATACTTAATAGATGTAGGTTAAATTTTGTGACAACAATTAGAGTTTTGGGAGAGAGGGGACTCCCTAGTGGGGGAAGACTCCTCTCAATGAGACAAATCAACTTCAAGCAAGAGAACTTTCAAAAGGTCAAAGATTATGTTTCCCAAAGAAATGATTTTATATCTCCAATGAAAAAAAGAGTATGAATAGTGCCTTCACTATTGGTTAATGGAGTCAAAAGGATCTTATAGAAGCTACCTCCTTGGGGTTGTAAGCCCTTTTACTTCCCAAGGCAAGTTCTCTAGGCTAGGGTTTAAACTAAGAGGGTGTATGGCCTTATACTTCTCTTAGAAAACCCTTGTATAATCAATGAGATGAAGAAAAAATGATGAATACTATGGTGGGGGTGTATTCCCTTATAATTCCCACCTATATCCTATCATAACAATACTTGAACTTGAAAAATGATAGCAAGAGAGTAAAAAACCATACCAAGATCAAGAGAAATGCCAAGACAATCCACCACAAGAAATAGAAAATAACCTTCCAAGGCTAGCACATAACTTCTTCCATTAAAAATTCATAAGTATATCCATACACAAGTGCACAAGATATATAATATCCAAGGGGCCCAAAAATTTCATACCAAGCCTCTCACAAGAGGGAGAGTTGTGATTAAAATGAGATCTTATGATCTTTATTTATACAAAAATTTAGCTAACATAACTTGTCCACAAATTAAGGAGTAAAACACAAGACTAGGGGTCAACAAACCTAATCTTCCCCCCTTAATAGAATAATATTAAACAATTCACTTAAAATTTCATCTTTTGCACAAATTAAACCCTAAATTAGGAGGACGTCACCCCTTTAGGGGACATTTTGTCACTTTGAGAAAGTTGTTGGTGTTGGAGAAGCATGGATGGGCCTCCAAAGGCCATGTGTCAAGCATCTAGACACTCAGATCATGGTGAATACCCTTATCCTCCTCAAACTTCCATGTTTCAAAGAGTGGCACCTCACCACCATGCCCTAGCTCCCAAGATCATGATGTCAAGCTAAAAAATGGAACGTTTTTCCCCTCCTGGGAAAATTGTTTGATAAGTAATGGGTGGGATAGGTTGTCCAAATCATCATAAATGCATCCCAAGTCATCTCTATCTCATATGGCATGCAGGCCCTTGACATACGACCTGTGGGCTTGTATCCGATGGAAGCCCAAGCTAGGCTTATTCTCCCAAAATTGTGCACCAGCTAGGTCATGCAAAGACAAATGAACACGCCCTCCAAGGATCTCAAGTCATAACATCATGATAAGTTAATCCAATCAATAAATAATCCATATAAGCATGGGAATCAAAGATCACCATATCAAATAATTAACAACTCAAAGACACTATGCGACTTGTCAAGCTTAAGTATGGGAGGGCTGACTAGGTGTCCTATTGGGTAGGTCTTGCCCTAGGTCAAGGAGATCTTTCAAGAGGTCCCTCTATAATCCATATAGAGTGTATGAGGTGGATTGGGTCAAGACTCAAAGGGAATAGGGATCATGACATACTAGGGGTCATAATGTCTCATTCATGGGTGCCTTTGTAGAGGGTGTGTGGTACCTTCATCCGTAATGCAAATTTTTCAAGCTCAACATTTGCCTTTTATCTTTCTTTCTTTATATTTTCTTTCATAATAGCATAAGGAGAGATTGAAGGTCACTGCCCTTGCATGGTGACCAGGTGGTGGCAATGTCACCCACAAATACCTAATGGAAATGAGAAGGATGGATCGTGATGAGACCCCCTTTCTCTCAGCCATGCAACTGAGAGTCACTGCTATGGTTTGGGGACTAGATGATGACAATGTCATACCACTAGATATCCATGGATGTGATAGGATGAATCGTGATGATACCTCTTATCCTTCAACTAAACTTTCAATCAAATTTTATTATATTATGGGTCCCCTTTTATTCAAATATAAGTGTTTCATTGCTTTCTTGGGTGATACTTAGGAGAAGCATCTGGAAGGATTATACAATTGTTTTATCTTTTACCCAACACCAATACCTCTGGGCCTTTATCCCCTTCTTCCCATATAATGAGGGACAACCCCTTCTTGGGTCAATACACCCTAAAATACCAAGAGATAATGAAATAGAGGGGAATAATGATGGAAAATGATAAGTATGGCCGGGAACAATACGATGGCTCATTAAGGGATTTCCCAGTAGAAAACCCATTCCCAAATAATACCACTTACTAGGCCGCAATTTCAACCACCAAGGTGAAGTAGGGAAAAAGGCATAATGTCCAAGCACATATCATGAAATCTAGAGAAATATAAGATACAACATAATCAAATGGCTTAGATATTGAAATGATGCTCACCATAATACTAACTTGTACCTCATGGAGCAAGGCCCACTAACTTCCAGAAGCCAACTAGTGTGGTGGATGCCATCTGTAAACCTGTGACCATATGTAGTGGTGAGTGGGTTTTCCATCTGTGAAAAAAGGTACTTCTGATCATGTAGTCTGTTGGCACTCCATATCTTCAACTTGAGGGCCTCGAGACATCATCTCCTTAGTTATCCAAAAAATGGGGATAACATGCACCATTAGTGCTTCCTCAACCCATGAAAGTTCTACCAATTGGAGATTACCTTAAGTACATGCCTAAATTTACTGGAGAAGATGATATTATTATAGAAGAGCATCTTGCTACCTTTTACAGTTATGCAAATAATCTGAACATTGAAAATGAACATGTTTGGATGAGGGTCTTTGTGCAAAACCTAGATGGGGAATCCCATAAGTGGTTTAGAATTTTAGCCCCTGGATCAATAGCTGGAATTGAGGCCTTGGATGATGCCTTTTTAATGCATTGGGGTGACAAAAAATATTTCTTGTATTACATTACATAATTTGGGGCTCTCAAGAGGAAAGAGGGTGAATCTGTGTCATATTTCACAAAAAGATTTAACAATATGTACAACAAAATTCCTACTGATATTAATCCCACTGAGACCTCTGCAAAAATAAATTATGCATGTGCTTTTGACCCATAATTATTTCTATTTTTGAGAGAAAAATGGTCTGGAACATTGGCTCATATGCAATATGCTTCCTTGGAGGTTGAACCAAATATACTAGCAACAGATAAGTGAGGGGCAGATCTGACAGGGATATGAAAAACAAAAAAATAGAAGCTTCATCTTCAGATGCTTCAGGTATTGAGACAAAGGATGATGAGTTGACCAAGTTGGTCAAGTCATTATATGTAGAGATGGAAAGGTTAAATATTGAAGGAAGGCAATCCAATAGAAATCCTCAAGAGTTTGGAAACAAAAATCAGTTTAATTATAAGGCTGAACAATACACCTCATATTCTGCAGAGAGATTAGAGAAATAGGGAAGATCATAAAGTTGAAGATCCTCTACAAAAAAAATTGGTTGATGATGAAGAAGGAAATAATGAGGATGAATACCAGGAAATTCATTGTTTAGGAGATACAACTACCTCTCCTCATTTAAAATAGAGTTCTTATGAAGAGTCCTTGATGTGCAATCAGTTAGATGAATTATATAAAGGAGAACAAGTCAATTAAGTTGAAGCTCAAAGCAAGTAGAATCTGAGATCAAAGAAGAATGTTGGAAAACCAAGTGCATCTACTCAACCTAAAAAGACAACTACTCCTTTAAAAGATGTGGCTGCACCCAAAAATAAACAGGAGAACAAAAAACTCATCCCATAATTAAGGCTCCTTCTCAAGAGGTAAAATAAATCCAAAAGTCCCATTCTTATTTTAATTTTGAGAATGAAATCCAGAAAATCAAGATTCATGTCCCCACTCCTTGAATTGATGAAAAATGAATACTTAAAAAAATCCATCTCAAGGATGTTACAGCCTGAATCTTATCCCCCTTCATTAGATCCAGTTAACTTGCAGGATGAGAAGCCTGCATTTATATTAGGACCATGGGTAGAAGACAAAGATGATTCTTCTCCTCCATTTTACATTTCTTTGAATGTGCATGACAAGATTTTTCACAATTGTCTTATGGATTCGAGTGCATCCCATAATCTGATGCCTAAGATTGTCATGGATGAATTAAGTCTGGAAATAACGAAATCTTATTATGACTTGTATTCTTTTGACTCAAGAAAAGTAAAATGTCTTGAAGTTATTAAAGAACTATTTTTATGTTGCATTATGTTGTCATTGATGTCAAAGAGTTGATGTCTTGTCATAGTATCATTGATGTATTGATTGATGGCCTATGGTGTCATAGATTTAATTGATGTCAAATATGTCAAGTGGTGTCATAGTGATGTATTGTCATGGATTGATGTATATACAAGATGATGTAAAGGTTGGTCATTGTTTTATTGTCATGGTTGATAGGAATAACCAAATGGATAAACTCCAAAGTGGTCCCCTTATGGTGAAAGCCCTCACAGGAAGACACTCTTGGATAAAGTTCTCAAAGTGACCCCTATATGGTGAAATCCCTCACGGGAAGCTGCTTTGTGAATTCCAAATGGTTAGGTATCCTAGAAGTGTAGTTAGGGAACCCAAGTTTGATTAAGGAATAATGTAATGAATATCAGTGAATTTGCAGGAAAAACTATCCCATATGGATAATATATGTCATGCTGTTTCCGGTGGATATGTGGAAAGTCACATAACTCCTCATGGTTAGATATTTATGGCTATGTGAAGTTGGAGAACCCTCATGAGTTATCTAGAATCCTCTAGAAAGTCAAATAAGTCAAATTATTCTAGAATATCCTAGAAGAAGTTGAACAATCAAAGTGGTTAGTCATGGGTTAAGTGGTTGCAACAATAAAACAATTAAAAATAAATTAGTAGAAACTGTAATTGGAGAGTTTAGTGTTTGTGGATAAAGTGGTTAAGTGGAAAAAGTGGCTAAGTGAACAAGAAGTTAGTTAAGGGAAAAGAAGTTATGAATTGACTAATTATAAAAAAGTTAGTTGCAACAAGAAGTTGTGAGTAAAGATAAATTATTTAAATAATAAAGTAGTCAAAGTGGTTGCAAAGAGAAATTATTTAAATAATAAAGTGGTTGCAACAAGAAGTGGTGAGTTTACTATTTATGGATAAGTCAAAGTGGTTGCAAAATAAATTAATTAAATAATAAAGTTAGTTGCAACTAGGAGTGGAGAACTTACTATTTGTGGAAAGTAGTTAAGTTAAGTGGACAAAGTTGTTAAGTGGATACTTCTAAAGGAAGCTACTTGGAGAGTATAAATAAGAGAGCAAGGGTTTCCCATTAGTATCCATTGAGCATATTGAATATCTACAAGTGACTGAGGTAACCAAAAGATATCTATGGAGAATTTCAGAGGGAAGGTGAAGTAAAGAAGGCCGAAATTCAAGGGAGGATAAAGTCTTTTGATGATGCTTTCTAAGATATGTTATTTACAGGTTATGTCACCATTTTTGAAATAAATTTATTTTTAGAATGATTTAGATAGCGAAATATGGAGGATGTTGAGAAAAATTATCCATGTAACTGTGACAAAAAATTCATCCTGTGGATCATTGTATTTTTGGAGTTACACTCTGTGGAAAATAGGGTTTGTGGCTAGTCCTTAAACTAGTCTAAAACAAGTGTTTTGAGTAAAAACATCATAACTTCTTCCTAACATATCCAAATTCAGCAAGACCAAATGTATTGGTTATAGTACAGTCTGCAGTATGTTTTTTACCATTTTAATATCCATACATAAAATATTCCATGCGGGGCATGCTCTACAAGTTCGCTCGCTAGAATAAGCCAAAATTCAACAAGGTATGCCATTTTTGGTATAACTCCATTTTTGAGAGGTTCCAAGAAGAAAAACCTAGAGGAATTGTAGACAAGACGCTGAAGAAAATTATGTATCATTTTCATACCATTATTCATTACAAATATATATTTATGATTGTTTCAAGTGAGGGTTGTTGACTAATCCAAAATTAGTCATGTGAGACTAAAGTAAAGTTTGATGAAAATGCTAGTTTCTTGTTGTTGAAGTTAAGGAAGGTTTGCAGGTCTGTGATCACATAAACCAGGTATGTTATAGAGTTAAAAATAAGATTTAGATGATGATATTGATGAGATAGGTTGAGTTGACAGGTTGTTGTGATAGGTTGTGCATAGTTGATGCACTTGTATTGGTACAGATTGTTGGTACAATTTGACAGATTTCTTTCTTTCTACAAGCCGGGTCTTGTACTTGAGGGTTGGATTCCTCACATCTCGGTTGGTGCTGAGATACGAAGGCTAGGTATTGCATTGAGAGTTGGTGCTCTCTTGGATTTGGTGCTCTATTTTAGTTGGTGCCGATAAAACCCAAGGATTGTAGTTCGTAATACAAAAGAAACTTATACATATATCTAGTGTTCCTTGTGTTCTTTATTGTGATGGTGCATAGCTATTTATTGTTAATGTATGTAATTAAGATATATTTATTGAAAGAAACTAAGTATGAATGGAATTAATAAGTAATGATGTTGTGAATGGTTATTTCTAACTAAAATTGTGTGAGAAGTGTAAAAATAGCCCTCACACTGATTCACCCCCCCCTCTCAGTGTGATCGGTTTGTCCAAAATTGTCACACTTTTCCAATTACCTATGAAAAAAATGGTCATGGACATTGTAGTTGTAGATGCACCCCCCCAAATTTTGGATCTTACTGTGTAGATCATGGATCAAGAGGTTAGGAGGAACTTTACAAATGGATCTTTCTTATGCTACAATACCAGTCTTTGGGGGTGAGCACAAGAGACTGGATAGAGAAGCTCAACTTGCATATATCATAAGTGATGAGAATAAACTAAAAAACCATCCCATCTAGGTTGTTGATACTGATTTTGGGTCTAGTATTCTCCATCTTACTGAGTCCCCTCAGCCACCCTTAGAGATAAAAAATTAGTCATAAACAAAATGTGAAATAACTAGATAGGGTGTTCAGTTGTGGAAAATGTATTTTGATGGTGCATTTTCCAAGGATAGTGTTGGTGCCATGGTAGTGTTCATTTCTCCCTCTTAGGATGTTACAACTCTTTCTTTCAAGCTTGAATTTGAAACAACAAACAATATTGCAGAATATGAAGCCTTTGTTTTGGGGCTTAGAGCTACAAAGGACATGAAAATTGAGGGAGTGGCAATATTTGGAGATGCAGAACAGATTGTGCATCAAGTAAAAGATATTTATAAAACAAAACATTCTAGACTGAAGGCTTATAGAAATAAGGTTTTGGACCTTATTGATAACTTCTTATCAGCCTTTAACATATCTTTTGTTCCCAGAGAGGCTAATACACTGGTTGATTCCTTAGTTGTTTCTGCCAACAATTTTAAAATTCCCCTACCTCCCAAACCTAAGTATAACGTTGAGGTAAAATACAGACCTGCTATACATGATAATGTCAAGCACTGGAAGGTTTTTGGAAAAAGTGGATGAATTTTTTTCCCTGCATATTGACCAAGATTCAGACGATGATACAAATTTGCATGCTGATAAATTTATGAACAAAATTGCCGATCATAGAATTGTTCAATTTCCTAGAAATCACATTCCTAATGGACTGCTTCCCTTAGAAAGGTTTATTGATAATAATGCTGTTGTTGTGAAGGTGAGTAGTTATAAATAAAATGAAGACCCGATAGACTATAATTTAGGCACTGAAGAAGAGACCAAATATGTTAAACTCTCCAGTGGCCTATCAGAAGATCATAGGGTTGAATATGTCAAATTTTTGAAAAAAATTTCTGACGTGTTTGCATGGAAGTGTGAAGACTTGGAGACTTATGATACTAGAATCATTGAGCATAGGATACCATTCAAGTATGGCACTAAGCCTTTCAAACATAAGCTCATGCATATTAACTCAATGTTATTGCCTATTATGAAGAAAGATATCAAGAAGCTACTTGATGCTCAAATCATTATACCTCTGAGGTATTCTGATTGGGTAGCTAATTTGGTCCCTGTCAGAAATAAGAATGGTGAGATCAAGATTTGTGTTGAATTCAATAATCCAATAGGTTTTCTAGAAAAGACAACTACCCTTTACCCAAAATGGAACACATTTTGCAAAGGGTGACAAGATCAGTGAGGATTTCAATGATTGATGGGTTTTCGAGCTACAATCATATTTCTGTGTTGTTAGATGACAAAGAGAAGACAACATTCACCACTCCACAGGGTATATTCATGTATGCCAAGATGCCATTCGGTCTTATGAATGCAGGGGAAACTTTCCAATGTGCAATGAACATTGCATTTATTGGAGAGAAAGAAAAGTTTGTGGTTATGTATCTGGATGATATTATAGTGTTTTCCAAGTTTGATCAAGAGCATTACCAACATCTAAAGAAGGTTTTTTTTAATTGTAGAAAGTATGGGATGTCCTTAAATACCAAAAAGTATATTTTTTCCATGAAGGAGGGTAAGATGTTAGGACACATTGTCTCAGATGAAGGAATAAAGATTGACCCCAATAGGGTAGAGGCTATCAAAGATCTTTCTCTTCCAATGTCTAAGAAATAAATTAATTCCTTATTAGGTAATATAAACTTTTTGAGGAGATTTATATCTAACTTTGTTGAGTTAGTGAAATTCATCACTGCCATGTTGAGAAAATGAAATGAAGTAAAGTGGACACCAGAAGCTAGGAGTTCTTTTGAGAAGATAAAGAAAGCATTTGTTGATTCTCCTGTTCTGATCAATCCTGATTACTCAAAGGAATTTCTAATTTTTTCTTTTGCCTCCACTGATACACTGGCTACTTTCCTTATTCAAAAGAATTTAGATGGTATGGAGCAACCTATTTCCTTTTTCAGTAGGGCCTTGAGATATGTTGAAGTCATGTATGACATTATGGAGAAACAAGCTTATGCTTTAGTCAAAGCTCTTAAGGCTTTCAGGGTGTATGTTCTTCATTCAAAAATAATTTCTTGTGTTTCCTTCAAGTTCTATTAAAGAAATTCTGATTCGACCTGATATAGATGGGAAAAGAAGCTAGTGGATTGCTAATATTTTAGAGTTTGATCTAGAGGTGAAGCCCACCAAGCTGGTAAAAGGTCAAGGATTGGATAGATTTCTAGCTAAATCAAATTGTAAGGAATTGGGAGTAAATTTTATGGGCACTAACTATGTAAATAAACAATCTGATATTCAAAACAACAACTTGAACATTAACTCAAATTTGGAAAAATGTAGATCGTACAAGGACATAATCTATTTCTTGCATAATTTGCAGCCTCCTACTGGACTTGAGAAGACCAAAGTAAGAGCTCTGAAACTTAAAGTAGTCAGGTATTGCATTGTTGATCAGATTCTATATTGGAAGGATCCTTCAGGGATTCTTTTAAGATGTTTAAATCCAGAGGAGACAAAACAAATTATGACTAAATTTCATGAGAGTTTATGTGGATGTCATCACTTCTAGAGAACCAGAACATACAAGATACTCAGAAATAGGTATTTTTGTCCTAACTTATTCACTGATGTGTGTGAAAAGATCAGAACATGTGACAAATTTCATAAATTATCAGGTAAACAACAACTCAAGTCTTTTCCTCTGAAACCAATTGTGGTATCTGGCCCTTTCCAATAGTGGGGATTAGAATTTATTGGAGAAATTCATCCATCCTAAAGTGTTCAACACCATTGGATTCTAATTACTACTGAATACTTTACCAAATGGATAGAAGCCATTCCCACCAGGAATGCAACACACAAAGTAATTATTGGTTTCTTGGAAGATATTATGTCAAGGTTTGGTTTCCAAAATAAAATTGTCACTTATAATGCAACAACTTTCAAAGCTGAGCCCCTGGTGAAGTTTTGTGAAAAATTTGGTATTCAACTTATCCTTTCCACTCCATATTACCCTCAGGGTAATGTCTTAGCATAATCCTCCAACAAAATCTTAGTAAATATTATCAAAATGTTTGAGGAAGACAATAATAAGTCATGGGATTCTAAGTTGAAGTTTTCTCTCTAGGTAGATAGAGTAACCACCAAGAGGTCAATTGGTACCACACCATTTCAGCTGGTTTATGGAACTGAAGTTGTTTTCCCTGAGTTAGCTTTACCTGTGGAAAAATTTCTTCAATATCAAGAATGGGAACCATATGACATAATCAGAAGAATGCATAAACTTGTGGAAGTGAAACAAACTAGAGAGCAACTGTTCGACAAAGCACACAGTCATCAACAAAAAAACAAAGAAATTTTTGACAAGAAGGTGAAGAACGAAGATTTTCATCTTGGAGACCTAGTACTCAAGTGGGATGTTCAAAGGAAGGATAAAGGAAAAAATGGTAAATTATAAGCTCTTTGGGTTGGTCCTTTTAAAATTTCTAAAGTTTTGAAAAATAATACTTTTAAGATGCAAAATTTGGAGGAGGCTAAAATTTCTGGTGACCCATACAATGGGAATTTTCTAAAAAAATATTTTTCTAAAAGCCATGGGTGGCTTTATTTCATTGTAAATACCGGTGTGTTTAGTTAGTTTTTTTTTCTTTTAATAATGACTCCTTGCCCAATGAATAAGGCACTAGCACTGCAATGTTCTTGGAGCCTCACATGGAGGTCTCCATCCCCCGTCGAGCCAGATGTTAGCACATAGGATGTATATGGATCAATATTTTTAAGATTATAGGTTTGATTCATAGGGTCAATTTATTTAAGGTTTTTGAGTCATGTCTTATGTCAATAAATCATGTTTTGATTGTATCATGAGTGAAGAAAACTGATCATAGTCCATGTAAGATTCTTGGTGTCATGATAATGGTTATCATCATTAGAAAAAAGGGGAAAGTGTTGGTCACACATTTTGGTTTAAAGGTCATCATTATCAAGTGTTGTGTCTCAAAAAGGTATACAAAGGGTTTTCATGTCATATCTAATCGTTTGGGGGTCAAGTCATTTGTCAAGTCAACCTGCTACAAACTCTCTTGAAAGTTCGCAGCGAATCAAGAAAGTACATCATGCACTAATCGCATGCCATCATGTTTTGGAAACATGGAAATTGGTATTTTATTATTTTCAACGCCATCTATTCATCACTTCTCTTCAACTCAGTTTTAGAAGTAGGTTTATCATTTTGAACAAAGTGCGTTGCCAAGTGGTTTAAATTGTGGCACTACAAATTTTCTGTAGGAGTTGAAGGCAGATTAAAGGCTTCCAGGAACTGTCAATTTATTTCATGAAAAAACAAATGAGCTTCATATATACCAAGTACCCTTCTTAAATGTTCAATTTCACTTCCTGAAGGTTGATTATAATCAGACCCTAGTTGTTGCAATTTTTCTGCGCGCTGCAAACTGTTCCATAGCATTTGCGTTGCAAACTTATTTCACTTGGTCATTTTCTACAGTCCTTGTATATTAAGCATTTGAAGACCAAAGTTTCTTGTTTTTATACCAAAAAGATCAGTTGCAACCATTTCTTGCAGCCATGACCTTATCTGCTACAAATTATGGTTAGTGATACAGACTGTATTCTTTGTATGCACTGCAAATTGAATGCGCTACAAACCCTTTGTCTCCTCATTTGGTAAAACCCTCGCTAATTGTATTTTCACTCAGGTTTGAAGTATCCTCTCTTTCAAAATATTTTTCCTTTTATACCTATCACTTTGTAAACCTCTTTGATGAAAACCTAGACTAAATCCATTCGCTGCAAACTTCATTATGTGCTGCAAACCGAGAGATCACATTATGAATTCTATGTTTTACACAGATTGCCCCGAAATTTTTTCTTGATTGAAGTCTCATATATTTTAGGGTTGTTATTCTCTCCTCTCATCTCCTAGTTGTAGTTTTTTTCATCCCTGCACCATTTCTGTGGATGAATACTTTATACAACAAACCCTAAACCGTGCAAAATCATATCATAAAACCCTAAATTTATCGGTTTACATCATACATCTGGTAGCAACTTTGATTAGAAGGGAAAGTGGTTTCAAATTATCTATCATGGACAATCAACAAGGTAAGAAGGTTCGTAAAGGAGGGGAAATTGTTAGGGCTGAGCCCCATGACCTGCAACTTATATACTCATAACCATTTTTCAGAGAAGCATTTCAGAGAGTGGACTACCTGGTTTTTTGTGTGAAAATGAAAAGAGGACATCCTGAGGTTGCCAAGCAGTTTGCACTGAATTTCAGTGGGACAAAGACTAAAGTGGCTGCATTGGAGTTTGAGGTTTCAGAGAAAACTATTTATATATCCACATAGATACATGTTCATGGAGAAAAATGGTTTAAAGCCATGTCCTTGAATTCTACATTTTCTAAGGAGTTCCTAAACTTGAATATCAAGGAGATAACCTCTCCAAGGGAGTGCCAAGAAATCATATGATGGAGTATTTTGACAAAATGCTTAGAGTTATTCATGGGTATTTCAGTTGTGAAGGAAGGTTCAATATGGTCTATCGATACCATATTAGATTGTTACTGCACTTTACTGGGAAAGAGTCCATGAACCTACCCTTTTATCTATTCATAAGCATGGGGAAGATGTCATATAGAGTCAAAGATAAATCTAAGAAGGTGGATACCCGTGCTTTTCATTCTGGCCTGATCAAAATAATAATATTGGAAGAGTTGAAGAAGATCAATACTGATTGGGATGATTTCCTAAATGCATCAGGTTTTCATCCAGATGCCGCTCATACACCACAATCAAAGAGACAAACACCTACTCCCGCTGGGAATATTGTGCACTCAGAGTCAGGTAAAAAGAGGAATATGACCAAAATGGATAATTCCATTCATTCTACTGATAAGATAGTTGAAGTTCCTTCACAACCTCCTGATGAAGACACTTCTCCTATGGTAGAGCATGTACCTATGGGGATATCCTCTAGTAAATCAAAGAGTCTAAAGGGAAAAGATCTTGTATTTTATTCACCTATTGTTGTAGAATTTTTCAAGCCTAGAAGACCTTTCACTAGATCAACAACAAAGCAACATGCCTCTATAGAAGAAGGTACACCTAGGGCATCAACTCAACCAACATACAAAAGTAAGCCTCTAAAAAATCAAATAGGAATCATTGAGATAAAGTCTCCTTTTGATGAGAGGGATCCCACTTTTAAAAGGCTTAGGAAGTAGTTGAAAGAGGCAAGGGCTGAAAATGAACAATTGAAGAAAGAGAACATGCATGCCAAAATTCAGCTTAAGAGAGCTATATATATGGGTGAAGAAAGTATTAAAAAGGAAAAACATTGGTTTAAGATATCCATATCACTACATAGGAAAACAAAGAACATGTACAGGCTGAATAGAGCCCATCAAGCCAAAAACAAGAAGCTAAAGAAGGAAGTGCATAAGTTGAGGGAACAAAATGAAAAACAAAACCTGGACATGTTTGCATGAGTGGCCACTGGGAGAAGGAGATGAAGCATCATTTCTGCATCAACATAAAAAAATTTCCATGATGTATTTTTTTTTGTAGGATTATAACCCTCAAGAATGATTTCATCTTAGACTACTATTATCATATTCATATGACTTTTTGCAAGTTACTTTATGATTCAAAAAGTTGTAGCCGGTTACAAAAAATAATTTGAAGGATTTTTGAACAATTTTGATATCAAATGACAAGTTTTGAGGGAAAAGTCACACCTACAGGAAAGTTCATGGCACATGCTGTTGAAGGTGTTGTGAACTATTTATTTTGGAACAGTTTGCAACGCAGGAACTACAAACCTGAAAAGTACATGGATTTTGAGCTGCTGAAGGCTGTCAATTGTCAGATAAGGTTCAAATAGCTCCTCAAGGATCAATTGGACACCAAAGGACACCTACCCCAAATATCTAGCTTCGGTTAAGATCCATGCAGCGAGTTGGATGCATTTGCATTCAATACTACCAACAACATCCTGGAATATAGCATCTTGTCAGATTTTCTGTTGATTACTCATTTCCATGCCTCTCTAAGGCATAGGATCCTATGTAGGAGCTAGGTGGCGAGTTATAAGAATATTTTTGAATGTATTTTTCTATAAAAAGTGTAATGTAACTCCATTAGGGGGTTCAAATGGTTGTAGATTGGGACTCATATCTTTATTTTTCAACTGTAACAAAGTTTCTGGATTGTATGTATCATAATTAAGAATCTTGAGTAGTTAATGATCAATTTATTCTTTTTACCATATTATGTGTATGATATTTGATTTGATGCTTGCTATTGGTGAAGGATTCATCTTGGTACTTGTTCCCGATGCAGTGAAAGATTTACTGTGTTTTTACTAGTGTAATTGTTGTTGAAGTAATTTATCTTGTTGATTAGGAAGTTCCTACTTAATGAGTTTTCCACTATATGTGTTCCAGAATTACCTGATGTAACCTAATGCATGTATTCTACTTTTCCTACTAAGTCTTCCATATTTCCATTTATATCTTAAACACTAATCTGAGACTATTCAAGCCTTACTTGCTGATATATATTTCTGGAAGTTTTGTGTTGATGTTTAAATTGATTTCCTCCCCCATTCACTACATTTTGAAATAAACTCTTATCTTTACAAACCTTCACATTTTTCTGATGGGTATTAGACTCACACCTATAACAATCTAGATGAGATTTCTATTATTAACAATTTGGATAGACCTTGTCTCTTTCCATTGGAACTTTGAAAGATTTTCTTTGTATTCATCTGTCCTTAGGGGTAACATGTCTATGCAGTCCTCCTACATGAAAGGTCAGTTTCGTGGATAATACTCAATGGTATCCAAAACCTCATCAAAATCATCCTTGTGGATAATACTCAATGGTATCCGAAACCTCATCAAACTAGTCCTTACTTGTATAGTCAGGATTGTTGGGATCCATCACATGCTTGTCGTCTCACTCTCGACTGTATAATACCTCAAAGGTGCCATCTCCCATGGGAATGTGTGCATGTGTGAGATTCATGCTAAGGAAACCTCCAAAGGAATCATACCAAATCCTCAATAAGAGCATCCCCCAAGCTTATCGAACACCAATTACTACTATTGTCATAAGGAGGTTGATATGTGGAAAATGAATCTGGAATACATCAACGTTCTCACATAGTCCATAAACCTTGACCCTCTTAGAATAAATACCACATATGTTTCTGTATGGTCGGGTCTTCTTCAATTCAAGTTGTTCCATTATATTTAATGAAATGACATTTATTGAGGCCTTGAAATCCAAATCCAACATACAATTGTTTAGGCAGAGGCCATTCATTCCCAAGGAGAGATAGAAAGGAGGGTTTTTAACCTTTTATCGATCAAAATACATGTTGTTAAAATAGATTGGACGATCCTCCTTTTTAGTTGGTACCTGTAATAGTTTCAATAATTCCCTCCTTACAGAAGGGATTTTGCACATTTCTGTCATAGGGACCGTCATATTCAACTTTCCAAACATGGTTGCAACGTCTATGTTTAGTTGAATCTCATTTGTGGGAGATGGATTTGGAAGCAACCCATGGAATGGAGGTGGAAGTGTTGGGACCACATTCTCTGTAGATGGAGGATGAGCAATAGGTTGTGATGAAGGGGATGAAGCTTTATTTTTTCTAGTGTATGTCAAATATTTCCTCTTCCTTATTTCCTTCCTTTGATCATCTTTCAACTAATTTAGAACCCTGAGTCTTCCCTCTCTTTCCCCCTGTCTTCTGGCTTTGTCAATTTGTTCTGGTGTGACCTCTTCCTCTTGGAAGTTACATATCATATCCATGGAATTCATACTATCAGAATAATATTTGTTTATTCGGGGACACTCATCCTCTCGATGAGGTTCTTGGCATGAAGAACATGAGGGTGTCATATCTATGTCAACCATTCCAAATAGTTTCAAAGTATCAGGGGAATTTGCCTCTTGTTGAGGCCTTGGTTTCCAATCTATGGAATCTCTCTGTTTTCTAGCAAATTGAGGTCTAGGGGAAGAGTGATTTCTTTCCACAATGGTTAATCGACCCATGATTTGATTCTATGCTTGGAAGAACTGAGTACTCATCTGATATGTCTTCTGAGTCAAGAGAGAAATTGGATCAAGAACATTTCTACCGGAATCCTTAGTATTTGCCTCTGCCTTGATGCAAGGGTACTAAAAAGTGTCAACCTGTGAGTCAAGGATATTTTCTTCAATCTCTATACTGCACTCTTTGGCTTGTGCCAAGGTGGTGGGATTATTGTCCTTCAGAATGAAATGAAATTTCCCATCTAATGCATTTATATAGAGGAGACGAACAACTACAGTTGTAGGATACAAATCTATCGGGATTTCACTATAAAATCTATCAAACCTGATGTAAAATTCACTTTGTGTCTCATTCTCCTTTTTCTTTATCTGATTGAATTAAGTTGCAAGCATCCCATAGTCCATATGTTCTTGACTAACTTGGAAAAATCCTCATAAGATGCTATGTGATTGTTAGGTATCCCTCTAAACCATCTCTACGCATCTTCGGTCAAAGATGAGGCTAGTAACCTCATTGCTACATCCTCATGTTCCACTTATGCATTTTCCATGTCTTGATGTATGGCATAGAGATGATCATCGAAAGTGGTGAAATTATTTATTGGAAACTTTGGCAACCATTTGTGATACTCTTTCGACATTGTGTTGGGGTATCAAGGGATGGTGTCCATGTTCAGGGGTCTATAAAGGTCCTTTTTCCAATGGTGAGCTATTGGATCAAGGGGAAAGGTATTGTGGAAAATGGTATTGACAATGAGAGACTCGAGGGGCGACCTTATTCACTAAAACTTAGAAGGTTTTGAATCTCCTCGGGGGAAATTCTTAAGGGAAGACAGATTCTGGGAAGGTGGAGTCACCAGATGAGCTTCAAGAAAAGATCATCAAAGGTGGAAGGGGAACATCCTTCAAGTGGAGTCGCTAGGCAAGCTAGGGGAAAAGGCTTTGAGATAGCTGTCCAAAGTGTCATTAGGGCTTAGAAGAGGATTCAAAATCCTCTCCGGAAATGACACAAAAATGTTATTGAATAAGTTGTAGGTTGGGAAAATCCCGACCCAAACCACAATACGGCGAAAAATAAGAAAACACCTACGCACTGTCACCTTAGATAGGTATTCTCATCAGTTTAGAGATGAATTATTCACCTCAAGGGGGGAATCCCAATGAACCTATGGGGAAATGAGACAAAAAGTGAGATGATGAGATGAATTCCCCTATAGGTCAAGTTTCTAGATGTAAGGAGGGTTGGAAATGAGTCTCTATGGTAGTAACTGGTTTCCAAGAAATTCAAGCACCTGTGGATGATGATAGTACCTTCCCAAGACAAAAGGAAAACCAACTACATGAGATATATGTCAAGTGGACAAGAAATTTAAAATTTCTGTCCCTAATTGCAGCAGTAAACAAAGATATATATCAGCAATTAAATCAAGTAACTACTGCATATTAAACCACTTAAAGTATCAAATATTAGTTGAGCTATGAAGCACAAAACCTGTAGATAAGTTCTCAACACTTTAGCACAAATTTTAGTGGTATTATATGGATGTTATGATAATTTTTCAGAGTATATTTATGATAACCAAGTGGATGTAGCAATTATTTTCTACAACAACCAATTTTAACCATGAAAATAAACAAGTAATCCAACCAAAATTTCACCAATTACCAACATAATTAAAATAATGGGTTACTAGTAAATTTCCACAGTCAAATTGCAAGTTAAAGTCAAGAAAAGCAGATGTTTTGCTGCAGCCCTAATGGATGTATATTTTAAGTTGTTATATATCCAAGAAGACCAAGAGAACTAAGACACCCTAGAGGGTTTAACAACATCAAGGCATCCACAAAACATTCCAACTTGAACAAGATTGATATCTCACCAAAACATGTTTACCAATGCAAAAAATCAGATTAGTGCCTTTAAAATTTGATTGAATGGAGTATTTAAAACAAAATTTAGATCAACAAGATACCTAGGGGTGTAAATAATCTTACTCCCTAGGGCGTTCTAATCAAACTAGGGTAAATCTAGGAGGGTATATACACTTATATTCCTCCTAGCAACCCTTGTCCAAAAATGACTTATAAACTTAGAAAATGAGATGAAGCATAATGGAGGGTGTATGAAACATACTCCTCCAAGGGTTTCAACCAACAATAACCAAGAACAAGAAATAAGTAACTAACAAATGAAATTTTTCCTTACCAATTCCAAGAGAAAGATAGATCAAACCCTAGTTCAAAAAGAATTTACCATTCAAGAGAAAGTAAAGAAGCCTCCAATAGGTGCGCACCACTTAGACTCACCCATTCACCAAGAGATAATACCAAAACTCATTTGTAAGAGAGAGAGATACCAAAAATGCTCAAGTCTAGCAAAAACATTAGCCATTAGTCTTCTCACAATGGGAGAGCTATGGTGAAAAATGAAATAGAGATTATATCTATTTATACAAATACTATAAACAAAGTTTGTCCACAAAACTTAGGGTAAAACAAAAGATAAGGGGTAAAAAACCCTTATCTTTCCCCTTTACAAAAATAATATGATTTAATTCATACTCTGCACATAAAATAAACCCTAGAAACATGATGTCACCCTCTTTTTGGGAAACATTTGGCACTTTTGGTCAATTAGTTGAGTTGGAGAAGGAAAGGATAGGCCTCTAGAGGCCAATAGTATTCAAACAAAATGATTCTTCCATGATCCATGAGCATCTTCCTTCAAAACATTCCAAGTGTCCATCATCACCACCAAACCCTAGCCCTAGGTGATGTCAAACCCCCAAAAGGTGACGTTTTTCCCCTTTCAAGCAAGTCATTTGGCATGTAGGGAGTGGGAAAGATCCTCCAAGGTGTCCTCTAGGCCTTCAAATGTGTGTCATCAACATATGGAGTGTGGGCCCTGTTAGCACATATATTTGTATGGGGGGTGTCTTCCCCTTTAGGATTGGTCCTTGGGTGGAAAAATATGAGAAGAGGGGCTAGAAAAAACCCACTTTTTGGATTTATACAAAGTTGGGGAGGTTAATTTGATTGCTTCACCAGATCCCCTTCAACACCATCCATGCCCACCTACCATTCTCCCTGCAAGGGTCCAACAAATCTCCAGATGGAAAAGAGAAGGGAGAGGCCGCCACATTCTCTAGGTGCATAGTTTACTTGGGCCATATTGATCGCAATGAAGACAGTTAATGAAGGTGATGAAGGTTGGTGAAGCCTCGTCTCACTACTTGAATGGAAATCCAAGACAGACTATCAGAAAGTCGGTTCTTCTGTAGGTTCCTACTGAAACACGATTGTGTCTGACAGAAGCTCGCATCTGACAGAAGATTGCATGCGTAGTCTGCCGGAGAACATGCAGACGTAAAGCCTTGAATGTAAAGACTCGAGCACACCTCTGATGTTAGTGGCTAATTGTTCTGAGTATAGGTAGGAATTTTTGATATTTTTTTATGGTCGATGGTTGAGCTATGCTCCTGTATTGTAAAGATTTGATGAAGATCTGGTTCTATGATTATGTTATGGGATTTGAGATTTGATATCCCCTTTAGCACCATCCATGCCCGCCTGCTATTCTCCATGCAAGCATCCAAAAAAGCTCCATATGGAAAAGAGCAGGGAGAGGCCGCCACATTCTCCAGGTGCAAAGTTGACTTGGGCCATCTTGATCCCGATGAAGACAATTAATGAAGGTGAGGAAGGTTGGTGAAACCTCGTCTCACTACTTAAATGGAAAGCCAAGTCTAACTGTCAGCAAGTCGGTTCTTCTGCAGGTTCCTACTGAAACAGGATTGCGTCTGACAGAAGACTACATGCGCAGTCTGACAGAAGACTACATGCGCAGTCTGCCAGAGAAAATGTAGATGTAAAGCCTTGAATGCAAAGACTCAGACACACCTCTACTGTTAGTGGTGAACTGTTCTGAGTATATGTAGGCATTTTTGATATTTTTTTATGGTTGATGGTTGAGCTACGCTCCTGTATTGTAAAGCTTTGATGAAGCTCTGGTTCTCTGATTATGTAATGGGATTTGAGATTTCTTGTTCAATCTAATTCAACCTTCTTTTTCATCTCTTTTTCCTCTAATATTGAATGGCTCGAGCATGGATGATCCAGTCCGAATATAACTTCATTCAATTTCCCAAAACTTAGAATCAAGGAGGATCTTGTTTTATGAGTTTTTCCTCCTTCGGCTGCTAGAAGACCAAAGGTCCATAGAAGACCTTTACGTTATCCTTACCATTCTTCCTCCTATTCATCTATACTACACCTTACTGACTGAATTTGAATAAATACCTCATCTGCCTGTGCATACCAGTCCAATTTTATGAGTTAAAGTGATATCATCTTGATTCTGCACCCATTCAACCCCCCTTAAATTTATTCATTGTGACATACAAACTGATGGGTACTAGGCTTACCTCCTCTGTAATCAGAAGGTGAATTCTAGTGCTAAAATTTTTGGTGCCATTGTTGGAGAATTAATTGAAGACCTTTCCCTGGGATAGAATGACAATGAGCTTCTGATTCTGAAGGTGCATCAGATATCAGAAACATTGAATATTGCGCTTGCACCTAGCGACTCCATTATCTCGACTCCACTATTTCAGTTGTGGCTACCTCTGGCTGCACCTAAAGCTAACCTAGAGAGGATCATTAATAAAGATGGATTTCTCAAGAAGGCTTTAGCTTCTGTCCCAGATTGATAAGCTCCTTGGGAGAACGATAATGACTAGATCTGGTCTTTGATGGTGAACAAGGACCAAACACTTTCAAAATACATATCATTCACCTGGCGACTCTATGGTTGAAGGATCCAATGGTGACTCCACTGGTTTGAAATGGACAAAATCTTAGCTCAAAGGTTTGATTTCTATGATTTTTCAAATATAGTTGGTTTCCCCAACCCACTACCAAGTAGAGATGAATGGGAATGTAGCCTTCCCAAATTTCAAGGAAAAGAGGAGGTACCAACTTGAACACTTGCTCCGTTTTGATGATTTTATTCATCAACTTCATATCATGCACGAAGATGTTCAGATCAAGATTTTTATATATTCATTGAAAGGAGATTCTTTTTATTGGTGTCAATCTCTTCCCCTTGCAAGCATCAACTCTTTACAAAGTTTTCATGCTTCTTTTAATTCGTTTTATAAATATTATTTTCTAGCTAAATATCTTTATGAAAACTATTGTGATGAGTTTTCTTTGTTTTGTAAAGTGTCTATTAGTCACGAAAACCATATTTGTGATGATTTTTTTTACTGTGGATGAAAGAATTTGTTGTGAATATCTAGAGGCTTTGGATGATATTCGTTATGATAACCAAAGCACAGAAACATCTAGCATCATTTTAGAGGTATCTGTTCCTTTAGTTGTTCATGCAGACCAACATGTCTCTTTTGAAAATTCTGAGGTCCAAGATAATTTTTTTTCTGTAGTAGATGTTTCTCCTAAGTATGGAGCTGGGATAGATGATAAGTTGGTTAAGAGAACTAGGGAGGATTTCTCTTTGTTTTTTCCTAGCTTTTTAGAATTGAAGGCAAAGGTTGTTTGCTTCTCTTGTGAACGAAATGCAGAGGATATTTCTATCCCTGAAACAAATGTTTTTATCAGCCTTGGTTATGAGGGAGAAGTTGTTGCAGATACTGATCGAAAGCAACCCATTTTTGATGAATATCCCAGTGAGGATGATGAAGAGCAGAGATTTTCCATGGTTCCTGTGTATGATGATTATGACTCTGATCCTTGGGAGATCCATGAAGAAGAAGAGGAAGAGCTAAAGGCGCAACTTAGCTCCTATCCAAAACCTACAAATCTGAAAGTATCACCCATAATTAATCAGCCTGTATCAACCTTTCACTCACCTATGCTTTCCAGGGACATTGAGAAATGTGTGAGCAGCTGCAGGACAGAGCATATTTTCTGTCACCAACCCAGTGGGTTCTGTCACTTATTATATGAACCTATAAGGGAATACATGGAGTTACGTTTCCTTCATTTTTTTAATCCGCATAGATTTATCTTGACTTCAACATTAGGAGGAAAGCTAAAGGATGTAATTATTTTGCTGTCACGGTTGCATCATCTATTATCAATCACTGGCAGAGCTAATGGCCTTCCAGTTAGGAAGTTACTTGAATGGATATGGTGGAAGTTCTCTTTCACCTAGCATTGTGCAAAAAATCATTAGTCTAGGAATGTACATAAATAAGCTCCTTCTGGAGCCCATGTATTTTCTTTCGTTTAGAGTGTTTATCGACCTGTAATCCTCAACAGGACATTTTTTGAGCTTGACTCCATAACCCAGCAAAAGGTGACTAGAACTACTAAAGATATTAGAGCATCACAGGTAGGACTCTATCCCCCATGGAGCCTAATGTTAGCACATATATTTGTATGGGGGGTGTTTTCCCCTTTAGTATTGTCCCTTGGGTGGAAAAATACGAGAAGAGGGGCTAAAAAAAACCCACTTTTTGGATTTATCCAAAGTCGGGGAGGTTGATTTGATGGCTTCACTAGATCCCCTTCAGCACCATCAATGTTCACCTGCCATTCTCCCTGCAAGCTTCCAACAAAGCTCCAGATGGAAAAGAGCAGGGAGAGGCTGCCACATTTTCCAGGTGTAGAGTTGACTTGGGTCATCCTGATCCCGATGAAGATAGTTAATGAAGGTGAGGAAGGTTGGTGAAACCTTGTCTCACTACTTAAATGGAAAGCCAAGTTGGACTGTCAACAAGTCGGCTCTTCTGCAGTTTCCTACTGAAACAAGATTGCGTCTGATAGAAGCTCACATTTGACACAAGCTCGTGTCTGATAGAAGCTTGCGTCTGACAGAAGACTACATGTGCAGTCTGCTAGAGAACATGCAGACGTAAAGTCTTGAATGAAAAGATTTGGGCACACCTCTGTTGTTAGTGGCAAAATGTTCTAAGTATATGTAGGAATTTTTGATATTTTGTTATGGTTGATCGTTGAGCTATGCTCTTGTATTGTAAATCTTTGATGAAGATCTGGTTCTCTGATTATGTAATGGGATTTGAGATTTCTTGTTCAATCTAAGTCAACCTTATTTTCCATCTCTTTTTCCTCTGATAATGAATGGCTCGGGCATGGATGATCCAGTCGATTTGTTGTAACCATATTGTGATGTATGTTTTATTTCAGTATGGTTATAACTTTGTTCAGTTTCCTAAAACTCGGAATCAAAGAGGATCTTGTTTTTTGTGTTTTTCCTACTTGGGCTACTAGAAGACTGGATGTCCATAGCAGACCTTTACGTTCTCCTTACCATTCTTCCTGCTACTCATCTATACTACACCTTACTGACTGAAGTTGAATCAAGACCTCATCTGCCTGTGCATACCAGTCCAATTTTCTGAGTTAAAGCGATATCATCTTGAGTCTGCGCCCATTCGATCCCCCTTAAATTATACAAAATGATGGGTACTGGGATTACCTCCCCTGCAATGAGGAGGTGAATTCTAGTGCTAACAGGCCCTTGGTATCCAACCTATGGGCTTCAAGCCCCATGGAATCCCAAGCTAGGATTGTTCTTCCAAAACCTTCCACCAGCTAGGTCTTGCAAAGAAAAATTGATACGCCCTCCAAGGATATAAATTCAAATGAATCATGATGAGTAAATAAAATAATAAAATATCCATCTAAGCATGTACATGAAAACCATCTCATCAAAATAAACCAATGCTCAAAGACCCTATGTGATTTTCAAAGTTGAGGTATGGGAGGGTTGACAAAACGACCTATTGGGTGAATCATACCTCAAGTTTAGGGGTATTTCCTGAGGGGACCTCCTTCTAAGCCACATGGATGAAGTTTCATGGATGGGGGGAAGAATTTTGGGCTTGGGTTTCATGACATACATGTTGGAAAATATTTAACAGAAAACGAATGCTTGTCATTGATGGTAAGTACAACAATGAAGATGGCATGAGTACATGAAGTTTGTAATCGACAAGAAAACAGAAGATAGGTTCAGGAAGGTCGAATGATTGAAGGCAAATGATCGAAGCAAGATTGATTGAGTGATCGAAGACTCATAAAGTTTGAGAAGAATCTCTGATCGTTGAATTCCATTCAAAATTCCCGAAAGAATGAGGTTCGTTAGATCTGAATGTAGAAAAGAAGAGATCGTTGAAGAGGAGGACAGATCTCAGCCATTAGATCCAAGCGCAGGATCTGACCATCGTTGGATCAAGAAGAACTCACACGTCCTTTAAGGTACAAGGAGAATCGGGCATAATCGCGACATGCAAAATCGTGATGTACTCTGAGCCATCATATCAAGGTTTGATCTGGACCGTTGATTCCAGTCCATGTCAGAGATTCAGGGATCGAGGGTTGGAGATGTCAAAGTTTCTTAACATCAGGAATCCCGATATCGCGATATGAGAAATCGTGATTTAATCTGAGTCGTCAGATTAAGGTTGAATCTGGACCGTTGATTCCAGTTCACGTCAGAGTTTCGGGGATCGAGAGTTGGAGATGTCAAAGTTTATTAACATCAGGAATCTCGATATCGCGATATGCGAAATCACGATTTAATCACAGCCATTGAATCGAGATCAGATCTAGACCATTGATCTGACCCCATGTCAGAGTTTCATGAATCGAGACCTTGAAGTGACAAAAACACTGGACATCAAGGATGTCGAAATTGTGATATGCGAAATCGCTATTTAATCGCAGTCGTTGAATAGAGATTAGATCTGGACCGTTGATCTAACTCCATATCGGAGTTTTGTGAATTGCGACATGAAGAGGCAAAGAACCCAATGCAACAAGAATGCCAAAATCATGAAATCGCGATTCAATCATAGCCATTGAATCAAGATCACATCTAGACCATCGAATCACAGGACATGTGGCAAGTGATCAAAATTTCACTAACTTGGGGTCAACAGAGCATAGTGTTGAAATTCACAAAATGAGAAATCCCAAAAGCGCTTTTTTGCATAGGCACTTGGTTATGACCATAGTCATATTGGGGAAGGAGATAGCACATAAAAGTTCTGTATCGGGACTTTGGAAATCGTGAAATGAAGTGTCAAGACACTCAACATAGGATTGTCGAAATGATGAAACCTGATTTAAAGGAAATGAATGCAAGATCTCATGAAGCCAATCAAACGGTGCAGGTGAATTTGAACAAAGATCGGAGGGTTACTGTTCTCTCTCACAGTTAACTCCTCAGTTACAAATCTGTTAGTGAAACGGACTCATGATTGCCAATCAGTTGGTGTTTCAGTTGCTGGGACAATTGTCTTTCTTTTGCCTAAGGAAATGTGAAGTGGAACAGCTGTGTAGGTGTGTATAAAAGAAAATGAGACAGATTGTGCACGGTTGGTTGTTCTGTATGAAATGTATGAAGCTGTAAGAAAGGGAATATCATAGCATGCGCAGTGTGAGATAGAGAAGATGTGCTGTGTGAGATAAATCTTAGAGAAGTGTAACAGATGATGAAGAAAACATGAAGCAGAGAAGAATAACAAAATAAGTTGAAGCAGAGCAGAATGATAGAGTAAGTTGAAGCAGAGTAGACCTGCTGAGCAGATAGAGGAAGAAAAGAACTGCAGAACAGTCATAAGAATACCATATGTACAAAACAAAGAAAGATTGGTAAGAATTGATGTATATGTGTTGTTGAATGGTTTTATTTTCATTTATGTTCTAGGGAGGTTGGGAGGTGCTCGGGAGGACTGTTGTCCTCAGAGGTTCAAGTGGGACCTTGAACATAGGAAGTTGTAGCTTCCATATGGTTGCAGCCAAAGAAACCAGGGTGGCATGGTGGTGCAAGGGAGAACAAGTGTTCTCTGTTATACAGGTTGGAGCCTGTGTAACTGGAAGTTGGTGCTTCCATCCAGTTGGTGCTGGAACATATAGGGAGTTGGTGCTTCCTTCTAGTGGGTGCTAGAGCAGCCAGGGAGTTGGTGCTTCCTTCTACTGGGTGCTAGAGAAACCAAAGAGTTGGTGCTCTCAAACAAGTTGCATCTTGTAAAATAGAGGTAGAAGCCTCACATTGAGTTGGTGCTCAATTAAAGATGATGTACAGAACTTAAAAGACTGCCTATCATTTCAAAGAAGAAGAGGTTTTCTCCATTTATGGGTTTCCTTGTGAAAAATCTGTCTTTGTGTATACCTTGTGTGTGACTGATGCTTTTTACTTTTACTGTCCATATGCTGTATAATGTTGATGATCACTTGAATAAAGATTAAGAATGTTTTAATAGACTTAAAATTGTTTAAGCTCAAGGACAATTGATTCACCACCCCCCCCCCTCTCAGTTGTATTAGTAATTTCAACAATTGGTATCAGAGT
>JASDQU010436955.1:8050-21910 GCA_032191745.1 Picea mariana
GACTTGTGAGTACAAGGGAATACACCCTTGGGTATTCAGGGTATCGAAATGTCGAAACCTATCCGAATGCTGTCATTTCGGGATTTCGCAAGTCGGGGTTTCGGGACTTGCGAGTACAAAGGAATACGGCCTTGGGTATTCCGGGTATCGACATACTGAAATGCCGAAACCTATCCGCATGCTGTCATTTCGGGATTTTGCAAGTCGGGGTTTCGGGACTTGCGAGTACAAGGGAATATGCCCTTGGGTATTCCGGGTATCGACATACCGAAATGCCGAAACCTATCCGCATGCTGTCATTTCGGGATTTCGCAAGTCAGGGTTTCGGGTTACGCGAAGACAAGAGGTCTTCGCACTTAGATGTTCCGGGTGCCGAAACACCAAAAACACCAATCGGCAGCCACGTGTCCCTCACTGGACGACTACGGCTTTCACCATGATCAATCGTTGTGATCTTTTCGGGATGATCAATGGTCACGATCAAATCCTTACCTTTGCAAACTTTTCACACCCAAATCGATTCAGGGTTTCGGGTACCGGGGTTTGGTGAGTCGCGAGGACAAGGGTTCTTTCCCTTTGGTCTCCCGTGTGCCGAAACACCGAAGCGCTTACCGGCTTCCACGTGTACCCTACACATGGACGGTCCGGGTACTCCTATGGATCTTGGTATCTACGGTCCCGATTTCTTCATTACTTGCGAAGGTAAAAAGGGGAGTTGAGGAATTACCGCCTGCGTTCCTTTCTCAAATGTAATGGTAGTGACAGACCTTAGATTCTCCGAAGGGATCTCGCCCGTACATCTTAGCATAGAAAGGGTATTCTAAGTATCGAACCACCGAAAGGTCCTAACTCATCCGCACTTGCCATTTCGGGATTTCAGGAATCGGGGTTTCAGGACTTGCGAATACAAGGGAATATGCCCTTGGGTATTCCGGGTACTGAAACGCCGAAATACCGGGACCTATGAGAACCACTCCCTCTCGTTCATGATTTTTAAGACTTAGGCCATCAAGTCCTCCAGCAGATTCTTGAGGTGAACTCTAAAAAAAAGTGTCCCTGTGGGGAAGTTTATCCAGGGTAKTATGGGAAAACAGATTAGGGAACATTTTTCCCGAGAACAGGCTTGAAGACTGAATTTGTTCAATATATATATATATATACATAGGTCGTATGTAGTCTTTCCAATATGAGCATGCAACCACCATTTCTGATCAAAAACACCATACAGACAATCTCATACTGAAATCATTCAAAATTGCACAGAGCATGAGCATACATTTCAGAATATTCAATTCAAGATGCAAGATATTACACTTATCAGAAAAACATTAGGTTTGACGCTACTGTTGAGAGGGGTGCTCGTTTCCACCCAACCGTAGGCTCAACGATTCCGAAGGGATTTACCACTAGCCACCCTCGAGCTTAGACCACGATGCTGTGAGACTCAGTCTCTGTTCGTTAGTGATCGAGAACGAAGGTTACTCTCCTTCTCTGCTATCACTCGCTCTGTATTTTTCCAGAGTTCTTCTGATTTCCTCTTGCCATCTTCCCTCGTCTGTTCCCCATCACACTCTTTCCTGCCTTTTCTTTTTCCGGCGAGGTTGCGTGTGGTACACCACTTCCTTGCGGTGGTCAGGCCTGAGGACTCTACGGATGGGCGGTTCATCCCCATCCTTCATTACTCATGAGGAGCCCTTTACCTACCAACCTGCGAGTCATTTAATTCGGGGTCAACGAGCCGCTCTTGGTTCTCCGGGCAGTGAAGACCAAATACGGTGTTGGTTCGGTGGAAGTTAACGCCACCATTCCAGGTGCCTTCCACCACCTTTCTTCAGCCATCGTGGTCTCTTTTTAAGCACATTCCCCTCTCAGCAGTCCTGCAACATATATTCATAACATTATTTACATTCATCGACCTTTTACACAAGGTCCATTCAAATCACACATTCACATCTCTTTGAGTTTGCCATAGTTCTTGGCCATTATAGTTATTTTTACAAACTGGGGAAAGCAGGGTGTTACATGAATGTATTTTATATGTATAAAGTTTAAATAGATAATAATTGTATAAATGTGTTTCTGTAAGAATTTATTTATATTTATAAATAAATATATATATGTACACTTTATACCAATACAATTAACTTATTAAGCAAACCACACATTGTGTTTTGATTATTAACTTAGAATATATTTTTAGAATTTTTAAAAATATACCACAAGAGTAGGTCAATGGGACTAGAAAGATATTTCCATTGTGAGTACAATGTGGGAGTGCAAAGGTAACTTCTATAAATGCTAAAAGAAAAAGAGAAAATGAGAGAATAATACATCATAAGTAAGCGACTACCTAAGCGACTCTCTAAATTTGACTATAGAAACCTAAAAAGTACAACAATGGTATAAGTGTAAAGATATAAAGGGAAGGGTTTGAGACTTGAGATCTTGGTGCTGGATAAAAGAGGGGGAGAGATGGAGATGATGTCAAGGTCTCTTGGCAAGCGGGGTAATTGAGGTAATAATTCTATGTCGGAGTCCTCTGGTGCCATGAAGGGATTCGACTGCGTGATTCCGGGGATGCATAGGAGCAAGGAAGCATTCCTCTCCTACCATCCAAGGTCGAAGGAAAGAAGCTTTGGAAAAAACTCTTGCTGCTTGGTTGAGTCTCGGGTGTAGTGAGTCAGGTGGAAGGCACCTTGCTCCCTACTTGTCTAGAATTGGTGCGTTTATCACTCTCATGAAGTGTGGTGTAAGGCTTGGTTCGAAAACATCTCATTGGCCTTGAAGGTTTCAGTGTACCACTTAGGGGGGAGGTTGAGAGGAGACTCGAGGTCTCCTAGCTCTGTGTTTTGAAGTACTTTGATGATGTGTTGGCGATCTCTTGTTGCTTTGATCTAACAAGGAAACTTGAAAATATGAAGTGATCCTCCTCGTACTCACAAGGCAAGGCAAGGCCTGAAGGAACAAAGATCTGTTGCTGAGTATTTCTCTCATGAAGAGAGGTAGGCATATCTTATCGCGATACCAGAAGGAAATGGAGAGGCATCTCCCCAAGTCCCTACATAGGCAGTAATAATGTCCATTGATCTTATAGAGATGCATTTTCATCTTCGACTCCTATAAGTGACACATCTGGCAGATCCTGTCTGGCTATGGGATATGGTGGTTGGTCTTAATCCGAAGTCTGGGAGATCCTAGCTGAAATTGACCCATGGGGATCTTGAGTGAGTGCATCCAATGATATGTGTATGAGGGACGGACGACGAGGCCCTCCCTCAACTCTAAGAAGTACTCTTGATAGAAGGCCATCTTTGAGACAAGGCTCTCTGCGGGTGCGGACCAGGTAACCTGGATGTACAATTTGTAGATGTCCTCTATGATGGTTTAATTCAATTCCTGTTTAGTGGGGAGGAGGTGTCATGGCACGTCTAAAGAGTATTTAAAGGGGGTAGGTGCTCTAGGGAGATGGTCATCAACTGGACAAGTTAAAAATCCTCTGAGTACCAAACCCCTGTACGACCTGTGCGACAGGTTGAGGTTAGGGCCTTAGAGGAGCAAAGTGCTAGGTAGGGTATCTCGTTCTCTCGGAGGCAAAGTCTCCAAAGGCCTTGTTACCTCTCATATTATATGCGGATATTTACTTGTGATTCATCACACACATTAGAGTGTTTTGGGAAAACACACTCTCCTCAACACTTCCCTTATGACACTGTTGACCACCGTTAGTGGGTGCTGAGGTGTCTGAAGGAGAGTTGTTCTACTTGCCTATTGATTCCCTCTAGAGCGCATTACCATGAGGAGATATTTTCAGTGGTTTACCATTGGTTTATCTTGGTTGGATCATATCTATTACCTTCATGGTTGGTTTATTGATCATGATTCATGGCTATCCTAGCTAAGCACTTCACGCATTCGTTCATCTCAATGATTGCTGTGCAAGCCATTGATCGTGAATGAAGTGAAAGGCTTTTAAAATTGGTGGATATATGTTGCATGGAAAATCACTTTTAGAGAAATAGTGGGCAGAGCAATATATACAACAGAGTATTTGTTGAAGAGGGAGTCCACTAGAGGAGTGATAGGAGTCACACTTGAGACATGGTCTAGGAGGAAACTAAAGGTGAGTCACTTTGAAATCGTTAGTTCTATTACTTATAGTTACAAGATAGTTTCGGAGGAAAACAATAGTGAATTCAATGCCATATGAAGAAAATTGTTGTTTATTAGTTATTTTGACCAAGCAAAAACATATAGGGTTTTGGGTCATTGTACAAGTTGGGTTGTTGTAAGGATGTGAGAATAGATGAAGAATTAGATATGAATTGAGTATTTCAGCCTTAGAAATGAATGCTGGTTTGAAGCTATAAAATCAACTGGTTCTCTGAGAATGCTTTAGGAAAAGGGGAAATGGTGTTGGTTCATATGGTATAGAGGATTGCAGACCCAATGGAGAGAACGATGAAGTACTTCCAAAAGCCAGTGTTGGGGGAACAAGTGGAATGTTGAAAAGAGGAGGTAAGTAGGGTGTCTAGAAGGCTTTTTGTGTTTTGTTAATGGTTGGTTTAAACTCGTTTGAATCTGGTTTAATGAAAAAGAAGAAGGTAAAGATGAATGGAAGAAAGCACTTATCACCATTTCAAAGAAGCTAGACTTGTCCAATTTAGTGCTAACCACGGGAACTTTATATGGCTGGTGGACTTGTAGGTTGGATGTAAAGAGTGGCATATGTAGACCTCAACCACAAGAGGTGTAGTTTGTAGGTAAAAGGTCTCTTGTAGATGGGACTTTTACAGGCTATGGAGGGCTTCATTAGTATAGTTCTTTAGAATTGATATACTTTTCCACCAAGGTGTAGAAAAGAATCATTTTTTGGAGTTAAAATCAACTTCTATCCTATACCATGAGCAGGGAGCCACTTGGCCCCTCTTGGTCCACATTAGCAGGGTCTAATAGAGGCAACACTGGATAGTGGACCCTGCCACTGGGCTGGTAGAAAGGGCACAAGGGACGCGAGTGCAGGAGTTGGTCCCCAATCCCACCCCACAATGGAAAACAGTTCCTAACACTTGCCTTGGCTATCTTTCAAGGGCCAAAAGCCTTTGGAGCCTCCCACTAATTGCCGGGAGCCTGTAAGCCTGTACAACCGATAGATGTAGAGCCCCTCGATGACTGGTTGGGGTCCAGTCCTAGCCGATCATGAACAAGCCCCTTCTGATGCTGGTATGATTACTTATTAGTTTATCTATGCTTGGGCTGCAGTGTTGTGTTTATTGCTTTTATGTCTCTTTTGTTTTTGTGCTCTTAGCTTGTGGTTATATGGTTGCAGGTGTTTTTCATGCCAACCATGTTTCTGAGTTTTGCTTAGCTTTTTGTTTGTGCTATGGAGGTTGTGTTCGCAGCCCGCTTGTTTTTGTGTTAAAGCTCTGTACAAAATGTTTATATTGATTGTCAAAGGAAGCTTTAATTAAGAAATAAATAAACTTCTGCCTCTGTTAGGTGGGCCAAAATTTTCAGCCAAAGTTACTCTAATCCCACTGATGAGTCAATTACCAAATAGGGGGTTGGTGACTTGGCATATCTTACCTCAGCTGGATTAGTTATAGTTCATGCGGTGCACATCATCTCACACTTTGTGGCAGCTTTTAACGCTGATTTTTGTAGTGCATTTGAAAGGAGCATGTAATGTATACAGTAGGCATTATGATGTGAGGTCGTGGCTAGGAGATTGGAGGATTTCTAGCAGGCTGACTTCTGCTATCGTATTCAGTGGTAGTTCAGTAGCACAACTCAGAGGTGGACTGCAGGCATATTTTACGACACTTTCGGTCTCGATAAGTTGGTACTATTGAAGCAAGTGTTTTTTTTTTTTTCTTATGACCATTACGAGATGGTGGTGATAGAGTTTGGCTTATAATATTTCATTAAATAAGGTGACTTAAGTGGTTAATTAAGTTGTATGTCCTCTTTGGTAACTAATGCGGTTGATAACCTTATAGTGACTGCATAATTTAATCCCCTTTTCGCAACAGTTCTTGAAATTCATCAACATTGTTTTGAATCCACCTTTGCTTACCTCGTCAACTGGAATTTATACTTTAATATATTGTCCTTTCATGCCATATACATATACTAATAATTGTCTTATCTTTTCAGTTGCTGTTACATGGGGTTCCACAGAATGCCCTTCTAGAAGATGTGGAGCGATTTTTCTCTGGATGTAATTTTGATAGTTCTAGTGTACGATATTTTACGAGGTATGCCAGTTTTTCTAGGAGTAAACCACAATAATTAATCTGTGTAGTGTTTTCAGTCATCTTATAAGAATGATATATTTTATGCAGGCCAGGATTGGACGAGCCAGTTCGATTTGCTCTCGTGAGTTTTCGGTCACAAAGGGAGGCAATGCATGCTCTACGGGAGAAAAATAGGAATGTTTGTCTTAATAGTCCTATCACGTTGAGGCTGTTACATTAATGAAAATGATTTGGTGGTCGTAAATAGCTATTGCTATTAGTTTAATGATGGTTGTATTTGACATGGATTAATATGTTCAGGCATGCAATGCATTGGATCTGGTTTCAACCTTTGCATTGATATATTCAGCAATGTCTTTTAAGAACATTTTGGGAGTTCTTTTTAGGTCCTAAATCTCAACCTGTGATCTGTTATGGAAAGGTTGTAGTGCCAATTTCTGAAACCAGCATTTATGTTGAATCGTAAAAGCAAAGCTAAACTAATTTGGGAGATGGAAGAATTCAGAGGTGAAAAGCTTTCAAAAATTCTAAGCACCGTCTATGGTTCAACTACGCGTATGTTTCTATGCTAATTACTGGATTCTTGATTGAAACTTCGGTTATGTTCACTGTCCAATCAACACCACATCAGAAAGCATTTAAGTAGCATCTATTCTCTCTCCATGCATTTCGTTCTGTTGGCTATGTTTAGATGCAAGGCTTGAGGACATATTAAAGTTTCAAATAGATGGTTGAGGGATTCAAATTCTGACCGCCGCCATATTTATGTAGACTTAAGCAATTTCATTATTTAATGAAAAGTTGCACTTGTATCTAGGTAAATTTGCCTTGTTTTTCTTAGTTACATTGGAGGTTGGATTTCATTCTTATGCGAGAAAGGAAACGCTCCAACTAAATGCAGTTTTGACAGGACATCTTTTGCTTGAACTTCAACCTTTACAAGTTTTCAGAACGGAACGCTTGGAAACGTGGTCCCTCTAAAATGAGAATGATCGTGGGGTAAATGTGGTATATAAAAATTAATTTATATAGAAAATAAGAATAATACACATAAATTACATTTTAAAGAAAACTTGTCTCTATTAACTCTTATAGATGATTAGATGATGCAAAATCCCATAGTTTGGTGGTTTTGAGTAATGCCAATTTGATTTTTTCATATATGATGGAATCTGGTGAAAATGTTATAATCTTGCCAACCATGAAATCTTGAAAACTGTTAAGTTTGTTGAATTCCAAATAGGATATGAAATTTTACTTTCTTGATATGAAGCTAGTTGAGGTTGGAACTACTCTCAAACATTTTGAAACAATTAATGGTAATTACCAGTAATTACTAGTGATTACCAAGCTGACAAACCCCTCAAAGCTCTAATCTCCTATCATTTTTGTCTTAAAGGGTTGTTGGCATAGACATGTTTCCAATAGACTCWAACAGCAAAATAGTATCCTCGAGAAGATTTTATGAGTTGGATCATACCTATAATAGAGGAAGCCCAACTYTACTTATTGTTCAAAAAATAATAGTCCTTATGCAAAAGGAAATATAATAAGATCATGAAGGACAATCCTTGAATATTGTGAATTCATCATCCCAAATTGACAAAAAACAAAAATATGAGAAATTACAAGCTAAAGTAGCTTAAAAAATAAACTATCAAGAAAATTGTTGAATCCTCTCTACAGTCCTCCAACTCTATCCTACCTTCCTATAACTCTTGACCTACCTTTGATAAAGAATTTGCTGTTCTATTAAGTTCCTTGAAAACATGCATGAAGGATACAAACTCAAAAAAGGAGCTCAACAATTTTAATTAGTCTGCTAAAGGTGTGAGCAAAACATTTTGAGGTTTTTTAGTTCATCCAATCTATTGTTCAAGCTATATTGCCAAAGATTTGAATCTTCTTCACCTCTTGGTTAAGAGCACATTTCATCAAGAGTTCCAAAACAATACACTCATCATAAATATTGGATCATGTACCTAGCCTTGCATTGAATCCTATAGAATGCTCGTCCAACATAAATAAAACACCTCCAATGCTGCTAAAGTTTGTCCCTTTATCGTGCTCCATAAAAAAACACCAAGCCATGGATTTATCAATCTCGACCTCTAAATATTGTCAAGGGATTGAAATAGTAATTTGAAACACAAGTTTCTAAGCTAAAGCATTATAACCCAAGACTTCAATATCTATGCGTACATAATATAGTTGAATTTCTCTTTGAAATTTGTTGAGGCACTGAAATAGTCACTTGAAACACAAATTTTTGAGCTAAAGCATGTCTCGAGACTTCAATATCTATGCCTACATATGAATTTCTTTTGGAGATGTTTGTGTACTAGAGTAAAACTTTGCTTGACTACATTATTGGGATGTGACCAACCTAGTTTTCCTTTTGCACTGAGATTAATTGTTAGGGAGTTCTATAGAGTGAACTCATTCCAACTTGGGTAACTTGTATCTTCAACACATCAAGGGTGCATTGGTTGGGGGGAGAACAATGGAGGTAATTTGGTTTCAAGTTTTATTCTTTGTTTCCAATTCAACTTCTGTCAATTTTTATGCGTCTAATTTCAGATCTGAAAATTACTTCCAATTGATTCAAACAGTAAGCCCTAGGGGTGTTATCACTGAATAATTTTACATTAAAATTATGACAAAAAATTACAACAATGGAAATATCAAGATTAGAGAGAAACCATCTATGCACAAGAGACACAATTTCTGTTCTGTAAACTCAATTTCAGAATTTCTGAGGACAAAAATCAACCCTCTTAGCAAATCACAAATCAACAAATCTGAGGACAAAAATCAACCCTCTTAGCAAATCACAAATCAACAAATCTGAGGAAAAAAACAATCTTCTTACACAAAATACAAATCAGTAAAATATCTCGGGAAAATTTTCAACTTACAAATTTGCTTCAACACACTTGTACAACATGCTAATGTTAATTGTATGGATTGTACGAACTGCTGACATTAGCCATATGGATTGTACGAACCTATTGCTACCCAAAAAACCCACACATACGACCTCCTTTTCTGCTCTCACACATGACTTGCTTTTCTGTTGTACGGTTATCACACGTGTGACTGTACAAAGCTATTTAGTACCACGTGTGCAGTTGTATGGACCTGTTTCTTCCACACGTGTGGCTATATACACTACTTACATGTGCGATTTGTACCTTTCTCACATGTGTGTTGTTTTCTCTTTCCTTTCTCACACATGTGGTCTTCCTCCTTGGATGAAAACATAAAATCAAAAAGTCCAAAAAACCCTCAGCCAAATTTTTCAAAGTGAAAATTTTCCTTGCTGAAATCACCAAACCTCTAAGCACAAGTGCTCACTCACTTATGCTAACTCCATAATGTCATAATCTCTCCTCTCCTTTTATAGGAGTCCAAAGTGAGTTTAGAAGCCCTTAGGTTATTCTTAGGAGCCCTTTACTAAACTCAACATTAAATTATAATTCTTTATTCACACATGTGGGTGTGAAGCCCCAACACAAGTCTCCAAAGCCCATCAACAAGTCCATGAAGCCCCAAGCTCCAATCCAAGGGGTTTTTCACCAAAACGAAAGTGCAATGAGGTGCCAACAAAGATTCCCACATGCTCGACACCAAGGTCAGTTATGAGAATACCTCTCAAAGCTACAAAAACATCAACACTCCCTCTTAGTGAGGGAGGTATTCTCACCTACTCTAATATCTCGTGGAAGTAACTTTGTCTCCCATACTAGAATTGGCTCTGCATCACATACTGGATCTGCTACTACAACTACACTCCAATCCACCTAATTGGCTTCTCCCTCTGTCACTGGAACAAATCTTGTTGTATGGCATGGTTCCTCCTTGGAAGACATGTAGCTCCTAGAGGCCTTTTGCTTGGCTTCCTCAACCCATGACACCTTCTTGACAATCTTGGAAGACTCCTATCTCCCATATGAATTTGAAGGTAGATTCTCTTTGAACGAATAACTCTTCCTATGAGCCTGCTGACTCCCTCTGAGGTTAGATTCCCTTTGAAGTCAACCTCTCTCGAAGTCTGCACAACCTTCAGAGCTACTTGGTCCCTGAMTTCTGTCACTTTGCCCCTACTAGCCATAGCTCGCATAGGCTGGCCATTTAGCCTATACAAATTGCTCTCTTTAACTCCAAGAACCATTATTGTGTTGAAGCTAGATCCCCTGGGCATGAATAACACCTATCCATCTCAGAACAATACGTAGTAGCCCTTCTTCTCAATAGCTGAGATTGAGAACACACTCCTCCTGAGTTTTGGCACCCATATCACATTTTGACACCCTCAACACATCTCCTGACTCCATCCAGAATGACACTGTTCTAGATCCTCACACAACATGCTTGGTACCCATACCAAGTTCCACACATAATTATGAGTCAGTCTATGTGAAGCTATTGCACAACTCTCGTGCTCCTGTCATATGACACGAGGCTCCACTATCCACCAACCAAGTCCCATCATCATAAATTGTGCCAAAATGGAGGATACTAACAAGAACTCCCTCTGAAGCCTATTTGCAACCTCATCAACCTCTGCTACTGATGTATGTTGCTTCCTTCCCCCTCTCTTCCACCGTGGACACTATGAAGCATAATGACCATACTCGTGACAAGCAAAACACTTGACCTTGCTAAGGTCCTTCTTCTTCCTTGGCTCTAGAGATGCTTCTCTCTTTGGAGAACCTCCTCTTTTTCCCTTCCCAATTTGAGAAACCAAGCCCTGGTTCTCAACATTGTAGCCTTTCTACTTGCCATTCTTAGACTCTATCTGAGACTCATCTTGGATTTAATCGATCCACAACATGTCAAATGGTGGCATTGTCTCCTACACACAAATCCCTTGCACAAATGGTTCCCAAGACTTGAGAAAACCATTCAAAGCCACATTCACCAACTCATTGTCATCAACTACCTCACCAATGGCTACAAGTTGATCACGAATCTGAGTGACCCTCATGAGGTAGCTAGAAACAATATTTAAAATGGTCATCTCAACTTCTCTGAGTTGGTGCCTCAAAATCAACTTCCAGCTTGGATTACCGCTTTGGTATAAGCCCACCAAAGCATAATACATCACTTTGGCTGCCATTTTTTCGGAAATATAAGGAATTAGGTGAGCCTTCATGGAATCCAACAACATCAGCTTAACCTTCACTACTTATAGGTGGCCAATTTCTACAGATCATTAGGAATTGGAACCACCATCTCAACATACTCCTTGAGATAATTCTCCTCCGAGAGAAAAAGAATCCTGACTTTCTAAGCCCGGGAATTTGTTGCTCCTTCCAACCTGTCTTCAATCTCAAGAGTGCTCACCATTGTGACCTTCCAAGAACAAAAAAAAAAATATACAACAACAAATCTGTTGTATCACCAATCTGTAGCTGCTTGTGTCTCAAGAAGATGACCCTTCTCTCTCTTCAAAGCCTGAACTCCGATCCCATGTCAATTTTTATGCATCTAATTTCAGATCTGAAAATTACTTCCAAGTGACTCAAACAGTGAACCCTAGGGCTGTTATCACTGGATAATTTTACACTGAATTATGATAGAAAATTACAACAGTGAAAATATCAAGATCAGAGAGAAACCATCCATGCATAAGAGACAAAATTTATGTTCTGTAAACTTCTCAATTTCATAATTTCTAAGGGCAAAAATTAGCCCTCCGAGCACACCACAAATCATCAAATATGAAGACAAAAACGATCCTCTTGCACAAAATACAAATCAACAAAATATCATGGGAAAATTTCCAACTTACAAATATGCTCCAATGCACCTCTACAGTCTGCTTACGTCAACTGTACAGACTGCTGACGTAAGCCTCTAAGGACTTGCTGTAGCCCATAAAACCCACACGTGCGACCTATTTTTTCTACTGTACGATTGTCACACGTGTGACTTTATGGGCATGTTCCATACCATACGTGTGGCTATACAAACTTGTTTCTTCCACACGTGTGGCTGTATAGATTGCTCATATGTACGCCTTGTACCTTCCTCATGCGTGCACTTCTTTCTCTTTCCTTTCTCACAAGTGTGGACTCACAGGTGTGGTCTTCCTTAGATGAAAATACAAAATCAGAGAGTCCAAGAAACCCTAAGCTGGATTTTCCAAAGTGTAGAGTTTCCCTTGCTAAAATCACCAAGTGTCTTAGCACAAGTGCTTACTCACTTATGCTAACTCCATAATTTCAGAAGGAGATGTCACAATCTCTCCTCTCCTTTTATATGAGTCCAAAGTGAGTTTAGAATCCCTTAGCGTACTCTAAGGACCCCTTCACTAAATTCAACATTAAATTAGAATTCTTTATTCACACGTAGGTGTGAAGCCCCAATACAAGCCCCCAAAGTCGATCAACAATTCCATGAAGCCCCAAGCTCCAATCCAAGATGGTTTTCACCAAAACGAAAGTGCAATGAGGTAACAACGAAGATTCCCACATGCTCAACACCAAGGCCACTTGTGGGAATACCTCTCAAAGCTAATAAAACATCAACAACCTCACCAATAGTAAGTTAGAGGCACGAGTAAATGTCAGTTAGACATTGGTCCATCAATTATTTACCAAAAGAGAAAACAGTGATTTTGAGTGATTTTTAATGCCACATTTTTATCAATTTTTTTGTAAGTCCAAGAGAAAATATCACCCCTGTCTCATTAAGTCATTTGTTGAGGCAAGTTTTTCAATATTGTTAAATAATTGAAAATTGTCCTAATTTATAGTTGAATTAATTGTGTAAATTTTGATTTTTAATAAACAAATGGTAGATTGTGTTATACCACTATACATATATTTTATTGTTGTTTCTCATCAACGATTAAATTTTGCAAATATTCGTCGAAGTGATATATTCACTATTTATTGGATCATCTAGTGGGGAATGATATGATGTATTCATGGTTAGGGTTCCAATCAAGTGAAGTAATTTTTTCAAAAAGTCAGTGAATTTATGATCATAATCACTCACAATAATATTTGAAATACCATGTAATTTATGAACATTCTTGGAAAAAGCATCAAGGATGTAGTTGGCTATGAATTTTGAAGAAACGCTAATAAAGTGGACATACTCGGAAATACATCAACAATCACAAAGATATTGTCCTTACCAATAAGGAAGTCCATTGATATTTGTTTTGATTTTTGCTCATAAATATGTAATGATTGAGATGGCACCAAACCTTCGGTTATGCATCCATGCCTTTGTGACTTCATATTGCATTGCAAATGAGACGAGTGACAACTTTGGCATGAAAACGCATTTTTTTATGAAATTATCTTGAAAATGGAGCTCAAATCATTGCACAACCTCTACTATTTGAAAGGGCATTTTGAGATATTTCCAAACAATATTGAGGGAGACGTGGTCTTTAAAAGTTGACGTTGTGGAACTCTTGTTTTTCTATATCGCAATAGGAAGGTCTCATTGATCAAGTGTTTAATATATTTTGCACCAATTTTATATGAAAGAAAGTTTCAAGACCTTTCCATAAAAGGGATCACAATAAAGGTTTTGAGCAATATTGAGGGAGATATATGTTTGAGCATTGACCTTTTGGAACTAC
>JASDQU010436955.1:21930-33274 GCA_032191745.1 Picea mariana
ACTCTTGTTTTTCTATATCGCAATAGGAAGGTCTCATTGATCAAGTGTTTAATATATTTTGCACCAATTTTATATGAAAGAAAGTTTCAAGACCTTTCCATAAAAGGGATCACAATAAAGGTTTTGAGCAATATTGAGGGAGATATATGTTTGAGCATTGACCTTTTGGAACTACCTATTTTGTTAGTGGTGAACCATGATCTATTTTGTGATAATAATATCTGCTTGCTCAAAGGTTAAACTGAGCTTGCTCCAATGTTGTTTGAAAGAATATTATGATAACTTTCTTGAGAGGGGTTACAATGAAAGTTTTAAACATTAGTGATGAAGATTTATCTTCTGAAAATTGAACTTTATTACTCTTTTTATTGATGGAAAATAAAAAACTACATTCTAAAACACTTAGTGATGGACTTTAAGTTAAATTTTTTTGGACCGAAAGAGTTGAGGTATGTGATTTTAAAATAAATGTGGAGTGACTTGGTGAACACTAAAAAGTAATTTTGTTACTTATCTTAGGGTAACTTTTGTTTTTTTTCCTCGGAGAAATATTGTTTTCGTAAGGTTACCTTTTTGTTGATAACCTTTGTTTTTTTAGGGAAGAAAAATGTTTTTTGCGGTGGTACTTGCACCATGTGGCCTTGACCGAAGGGCTTTGCAATATAATTCCACCAGATTGATGATTGGAGGGTACCTTTATATACTTTTTCATGAATGATCTTTGATGACATATATAACAATCCAAACACAAAGAAACCAATAACTCACAAGAGAGAACTTGGAAGAGAGTAGTCTTTCTTGGATTACTCCAATGGATTACAAATAGAAGAGAGTGATTATATTTTTATAGCAATAGAATACATAAGCCCTAAAAGAAAAAACCCAAATACATCAAAAATCCTAAAATGACTTCAGTGTACTTTAAGTCATTATTATGACACTAAAGCATACAATCATAAATTAAACTAACAACGAAAAAATGACTATTATTATGCATAGTCTAAATGATCATTATAAACAACTCTAACATCCTCCCTTAATGGTCATTCTAGAAAATGCACCAAGTTGCTTTCTAAAATTTACAAATTTATTTGGGCCAAGGGACTTGGTGAGAATGCTTGCAATGTGGTCCTTAGTTGGGAAATATTTCAACTTAACTTCTCCATATTCTTTGTTATCATGAAAACTCTTTGGTTAACACAAAATGGTACAATGGGATCACCTTGACTGACTTGAGAATTTGCAAGCATATTTCTAAGCCAAACTGCATCACATGCCTTTTTATTGCTGCTTTACATTATGCTTTCATAAATGAAAGCGAAATGCATGTTGTTTTTCATTGATACAAGAAACTATCCTTGTGCTAACACTGAACACATAACCTATTGTAGACTCATTGACATCGATGGATCCTACCCAATTTGAGTATGAATAGCTTGAAAACCGAATGCCCTTGCTCTTCCCATATAAAATGATGAAGTCTGATGCTCCCTTTACATATCATAGCATCCTCTTCATTGTTGTCCAACATTTTTTCTTTGGAGCTTGCATAAATCAAGAGTTATAGTTGATTGCATAGCTCAAGTTAGGTTTAGTGGCAATATGATAGGTCACATTGCTTATTAGGTCCTTGTTGAATGATTAATTCACTTCCTTTGAATCAAAATTGTTTCATCGCTTTCTCCATTGGTGTAGATGATATTTTAGAATATGCAATTATTAAAGTCTAACAAAATTTTGGCATATTTTGTTTGTGAAGCAAAAATATGATTATTTCTTTGGCAAACTTCTACAGCTAAGCATTAATGAAGGAGACCTAAATTTGTGATGTTGAAAACTAAACATATATCTGATTTTACATTTGCAATTCCATCTGCCTTATTACTTGTAATGATGTCATCAACATATACCACTAGAATGAACACATTACCATTCTTGCTTTTGACGTGGTGATTGGGGTTAGAAAGATATATTTTGAATACATGTCAGTTTTGATGTACAATTCCTTGAGAGCTTGTTTAATCCCATATAGAGATTTCTTCAATATGCATACCAAAGATTCCCTCCTTGGAACCTAAAATCCCCATGCTTGGCACATGTATAGTTCTTCCTCTAGAGCACCATTGATGAAAGTGTCAGTTTTTCATCTGAAAATTACTTCCAAGTGATTTCAAATAGTAAACCCTAGTTGTTATCACTGGACAATTTTACACTGAAATTATTGGCAGAAAATTATAGTAGAAAAAACAACAAGATAAGAGATAAATCATTCAAGCACTCGAGACACAAGATTTTCTATTTTTTAAATTGTTAAATTAAAAAATTTCCGAGGATAAAATCAACCCTCTCAATAGTTGACAACTTCACCAAAAATGAGGACAAATTAGTCCTCCCAAAATTAGAAAAATCAACAAATCAACCTCGAAAAAATCTTGGGACAAATTCCCAATTTGCAAACCTACTACATGTTAAATGTACAACTTATTGATGTCAGCATGTATAGACCTGTACATGCCCAAGAAAATCACACGTGCGACCTACAGAAACCATTCACACATGTGAATGTTCTGTTCTGGTCACACATGTGACTGTACATACTTCTATACTCGCACATGCAACCTATTCCTTCCCTTCACACGTGCGTCTGCTCTCACATGTGAAGATGTACTAGTTCCTCACATGTGTGTCTCTGCTTCACCTCTCTCCTCAAACATGTGGCCTCTCTTGGCTGAAACAAAATCCTTCCTTGGCTAAAAACAGAAACAAAAAATCTCCAAGAAACCCTAGGCCAAATTTTCCAAAATTGCAATATTACCCTTGCTGAAATTTCCAAGCTCCTAGCACAAGTGCTCACTCACTTATGCTAACTCCATAATGACACAATGAGAATTTTCACAATCTCTCCTCTCCTTATATAGGAGTCTAATGAGTGAGTTTAGGAACCCCTTCTAAACTCTGAACATTAAATTAGAATATTTTATTCCTCTTTGTGGGTGTGACACCCCAACACAAGCCCACAAATCCCATCACCAAGCCCATGAAGCCCTAGATTCATCACAAGGGAATTTTCACTGAAATGAAGGAGTAATATAGTGCTAACAAAGATTCCCACATGCCTGACAAAAGCATCAACACTCCCTCTTAGTGAGGGAGGTATTCCATCCTCCATCATCCAGGTGCATCTCTGTCTCCCATACTAGAAGTAGCTCTGTCTTCTGTATTGGATCTGCTACCACAACTACACTCCAATCCTCCTAACTGGCTGCTCTCTCTGTCACTAAAGAAAGTCCTGCTCTCCAATCCTACTGATTGGATGCTTCCTCTGTCACGAAAACACAACCTTTTGAAAGACATGGATCCTCCTAGGAAGGCATGTATCTTTTAGAATCCTCCCGCTTCTGAGCCTCCTACCCAAACTCCTTTACCCACAACACCTTCCTCTTAATATTGAAAGATTCTTTTCTCCCACCTGAACCTGAGGGGAAACTCCCTATGAATGGATGTCTCTCCCTTTGAGCCCACTGAATGCCTCAGAGGTTTGACTCCTTTTGAAGTCGGGCTCCCTCTGAGTCTACATACTCCCTTTGAAGTATGCATTCCTCTTGAAAATATTGGGAGGCCGCTCCTCCTTGCTAGATCCTAAGGGATATGTTTCTATGAAATATGACTCCCTCTGAGTCCATACAATCTTCGGAGCCACCTGCTCCCTCTGAACCTGCATAGCTTGTGGAGCTATTTGCTCCTTTTTTTCTATCAGTTTGCTACTGCGGTCCATAGCTCGCATAGGTTGTCCCTTCAACCTGTATAGGTTGCTCTCTCTAACTCCAAGAACCACTACTGATATGAATCTAGATCCTCTGGGCACAAACAAAACCTATCTATCATGGAAAAATACATGATATCCCTTCTTCTCAATATCCGAGACTGAGAGAACACTCCTCTTGAGTTCTCTCACCCATAACACACTAGACACTCTCAACATCTCTCCTGACTTCAACTAGAATCACACTGTACCTATTATTTGCACTGCATTCCTGTTCCCCATACCAAGATCCACACACATGTCTAAGTCAGTCTCTATAAAATTCTCAAATAACTCTCGTGCTCCTGTCATATGACATGAGGCTCCACTATCCACCAACCAAGCACCATCACTGGAGACTATACATGAAAGGGAAGAGACTAGTAATAACTCCCTCTAAATCACTTCTGTAACCTCATCAACCTCTGTTGTTGATGCATGCTACTTCCTTCCCTTTCCCTTCTAGTGTGGACACTATGAAGCGTAGTGACCATAATCAAGACAAGCAAAGGACTTGACCTTACTAAGGTTCTTCTTCCTCCTCGACTCTGGAGATGCCTCTATCTGGAGAACCTGCACCTCTGCCCTTCCTAGTACATGCAACTAAGGATTGATTCTCATCATTGCTGCTCTTGTGCTTGCCATTCCTGGACTATAACCAAGCCTCTTCCTAAACACAATCACTCCATAGTCTATCAAATCTTGGAAATTACTCACATGCACAAATCCCCTATACAAATGGTTCCCAATATTCCAGAATACCTCTCAATGTTACATTCACTAACTCAACATCCTCAATTATCTCATTGATGGCTCCAAGCCGATCACATATCTAAGTGATCCTCATAAGGTATTTGACATCTGCGTCCAAAATGTAACTTGAATTTGGTGCTTCAAATGTAACTTCTCGCATGTATTCCCACTTTGGTATAGACCCACCAAATCATCATACATTTCCTTGGTAGACTTCTTCTAAAAAATGTGAGGAATCAAGTGATCCTTCACGGATTCTAGCAACACCCACTTGGCCTTCACTTCCTTCTTATGAGCTGCCAATTCCTTCAGATCAATAGGAATTGGAACCACACCCTCAACATACTCTTTGAGGTCATTCTCCTTGAACAAAAGAAGAACCCTAGCCTTCCAAGCCCATAAGTTTGTTGCCCGTTCCAACCTGTCCTCAATCTTCAAAGTGTTCACCATTGTGACCTTCCCAGAACAAGAATAAAAAATATGCAACCAACTGTAACAACAAATGTGTCTAAAGAGATGACTTCCTCTCTTTCGTCAAAGCCTCATCTTTGATACCATGTCAATTTTTCATATGCAACTAATTTCAGACATGAAAATTACTTCCAATCAATTTCAAACAATAAACCCTAGCTGTTAAAACTGAACAATTTTGCACTGAAATTATTGACAGAAAATTTCAGCAACGAAAACAACAAGATAAGAGATAAATCATTTAAGCACGTGAGACACAAAATTTTGTGTTTTGTAAATTGTCAAATTCAAAAATTTTCGAAGGAAAAATCGTCCCTCTCAATAGCTGACAACACCAAAATTGAAGACAAATCAATCCTCCCAAAATTAGAAAAATCAAAAAACCAACCTCAGCAAAATCCCAGGAAAAAATCCCAATTTTAATGCACGCTACATGTCACATGTACGACCTTCTGACGTTAACCGTATGAATGTTGACTTCAGCCTGTACAGACCTATACTTGCCTATGAAAATCACACGTGCGACCTACATAAACCCTACACACGTGCAACTATTTTGTTTTGGTCACACGTGTGACTGTATAGACTTGTCTGTACTACACTTGTGACTGTCCAGACTACTGTACTCACACATGTAGCCTGTACCTACCCTTCACATGTGAGACTGTACTAGTTCCTCACATGTGCATCCCTGCTTCACCTCTCTCCTCACATGTGTGGCCTCTCTTGGATGAAACAAAATCCTTCCTTGGCTGAAAATAGAAAAAAAATATCTCCAAGAAACCTTACTCCAAATTTGCCAAAATTGCATAATTACCCTTGCTAAAATTTCCAAGCTCCTAGCACAATTTCTCACTCACTTATGCTAACTCCATAATGACACAATGAGATTTGTCACAATCTCTCCTCTCCTTATATAGGAATCTAATGAGTGAGTTTAGGTACCCATTCTAAAATCAACATTAAATTAGAATATTTTATTCCTCTTTGTGGGTGTGACACCCTAACACAAGCCCACAAGCCCATCACCAAGCCCATGAAGCCCTAGCTTCATCCCAAGAGTGTTTTCACTGAAATGAAAGAGTAATCTAGTGCCAATGAAGATTCCCACATGCCTGAAACCATGGATACTTATGGGAATACCTCATGAAGCTACAAAATCATCAACAAAAAACACTCTCCATGCATAGGAACAATGGGTTCTCTTGTGGATTGAGAGGAGGTCTTAGTGTAAGGTGGCACACCTAATGTGGAAGATGGTGTGGCCAATGGCTAGTTAGATGACTCATGAGAGATGATCCCGATGACGATGGTTGGGGTGTTGTGACATGACACATCCAAATCAATTTAGATACTTTAATAATGTTGAGGCCCACCTCAATTGATCTAGGTGGATATTGGTGGCCACCCACCTATTCCAAATGGCTCCTCGTGTCCGTTTTTTGTTCATCACGTTCTTCTGTACTACTTTTTAATTGTGAGTTATATGCTTTTGGGGGTGTCTGAAGCCCCACACATCATCCAGGTGGATACGAGTGGCCTCTCGCCTAATCCAATTGGCTTATTTTGTATGTTTTCATGTTAGCACATCTTGCTGTACTTCCAGGGCCATTTTGGGGCCCTAAATGTTGTTTTTTTGGCTTGACATGGTCAAAATTTAGACAGAATCAGAGTTTGACGATGGAATGTGTAGTTCTATGAAAGACCTTTCCAACAGGTTATCAGACGCCTAAAGCAAAGGTCATATGCAAAAGTTATGACCCTTGGAAGTTGAGGTACCAAATTACACCAACTTACCCATAGGGCCCACATGACTTTTGGAGTTTCACCTTTTAGGGTTAGGTTTTTGGATGTCTAGGGTTTTGGAATTTGTGAGTAATATAAAAAAGGCTTCTGGAGGCTCATTTTAATCCATTCTTCTCAGACGGATGCGTGTAGCAGCCACATCTCTTTTCAGAGATAACTACCACCATTCGAGCAAGTGTTTCAGTTCTGCAGTTTTACAGTTTCAACCTATTTCATTATTTATTAGAAGATATTGTTCATTGGATATTTTTGTTATTCTTCATATCTTTGTGTTTATTGTATTCAGTCTGTTAATCAGTTTGTTCCACTCCTAAATATGGATCAATGGTATTAGAGCGGTTTTCTCTTCATTTATTTTTCTTCGTGCATGTCCCCAACAAGATCTGGGTACAAGAAGTTGGGACTTGAACCAATTGATCCATTACAATATTAGCTGCGCCGAGCCCGAAAAAAACCCACGGGGGACAAAAATAAATATGATGGAGTGGGAGATCCTATTAAAATGTTGCTAAAGGAATACCTCGTGCGGTAAAGGAACAAAATGATGGACAACTTCGCCCAGATCCTTCGAAGACTACCCACAGGAGAAACATTTCCATCAATTGGTCATACAACCCCCTTCAAGGTACATGTAAAATTTGATATTCCATTATTTGAAGGACTGATAGATGCAGATGCTATAGATAAATGGTTGAATCTGGTCGAAGGATATTTTTTGGTCCACAATTTTTTCGATAGGGAAAATATCACTTTTTCACTCCTCAAGGCCGTTCCACATATTAAAGACTGGTGGGATACATACTCCGAGAAAAGGGCCGTGGAGGAATCTACAATGTTTGTGGTGGCCCCTACATGGGATTCCTTCTAGGATGCCATTTAAGAACAATACCACCCTGTTGGAAGCTACGAGGACCAGTACACCATATAGACCACCCTATGTCAAGAAAGGGACCATACAGTAACAGATTTCACCAATATTTTCCATACCCTATGCACCAAATTGGGTATCAAAGACTCTGAGCATCATATGGTTCTCAAATACCATGGCTATTTGCATAGATACATTAAAAAAAAATGGATTTCCTGGACATCGCCTCATTGGGCACGACTTATAGATACACTATCAATATCGACCAAAAATTTAATCAGAAATAGTGAGAGTTTGGATCTGCAAACCCCTCACACCCGAAGCAGGGAAAAGTCAGCCCCAACCCATACAACAAATGACGAATTCGAGATGGTTTCCCTAAGAAAAACTAGTCCAAGCCACAACATAAGAAAGGAAATGAGAAGACGAAGAAGGACACGGGAAAATGGTGTGACTACCATAAAAGTCCTTGGCACAACACTGAAGAAGTTCGCTCCAAGTAGTCCCTCGTGGCTGAGCTTAAGGATTCAGATTCAGAGGATGATTCTGATTCCAAGTCAAATCCTGAAGGAGGGAAGAATATTGTCAATGCCGAACCCAGTGCCACTGTCGCTACCACCAAAGTCCGGGAAAGAAAACCAAAAGAACCAGAGGAAGGGGAACACCTCTTTCACTCGTAGATGTGGGTCAAGGGGATTCGATTCATTTGATTGTCGAAAATGGTAGTCATAAGAACCTAATTTTAGCTGAGGTCATCAAGTGACTAGACCTACCAACGACACCACACCTACAACCCTACACCATTGGCTGGCTTCGCTAAGGAAGAGATCTCTGTGTTAGCCAACAATGTCATCTTCCCTACGACATCAAGCCTTTCAAAGATGAGCTACTGTGTGATATTTCTCCCCTTGAAGTTTGTGATGTTATTTTAGGACAACCATATTTGTGGAAGCATGATGTTGTGTATGAGTCTATACCCCACATTTTTATTATTACTTTGGGTAGAGAATTGTACAGGATCCCAGAGGTAGCACCGCCTACTGCTATTTCTTTAATCTCTGCTAAGAAATGCAGTAAGGTCATTTCACAGACCGATAAGTTTGTCTTGTTTGTGATCCATGCTCACAGTAAGCATAATGTCACCACCACATTCGTGGCCTCTACACAGTGCCTCTCTTTGCAACAGAAGCAAGTGGATGAGATTGTGGAATAATATAGAGACATCTTCACCTCACCTATAGGGGTATCGACACACTGCCAATTCAAGCATCCAATTGATATGACCCTCGACGTGCCTCTACCGAATGGACTAGTCTATCAACGCTCGCTAATGGGAGAATGAAAAAATTAGGCGTCATATCCAAGAGATTCTTCAAAAGGGGAACATCAGGCCCAATTCCTCCCCTTGCAGAATCTTGATTGTACCAGTGTAGAAGTAGGACGGGACTTGGTGACTCTGCATTGATTACAAAGCCTTAAACAAAATCACAGTCAGGAACCGATACCCCATTCCCATGATTGATGAACTTCTTGACCAACTCAAGGGGGAAAATCTCTTCAACAAGATTGACCTAAAGTCTGGCTACCACCAGGTTCCCATCGAACCAACTAATGTATGTAAGACAACCTTCAAGTCTAAAGAAGGTCTCTATGAATGGCTAGTCATGCCCTTTGGATTAACAAATGCACCAACCACTTTCATGAGGTTGATGGATGATGTATTGAGACCCTGCACCAAATCCTTTGTGGTAGTATATTTGGATGACATCCTCATATTCAATAGAACATGGGAGGAGCACATGCGACATATTCAACAGGTTTTGAGCACTCTGCAGCAACACAAGCTTTATTCCAACTTGGAAAAATGCTCTTTTGGCATGAACATGGTCCAATACTTGGGCTACATTGTTGATGAGCATGGGGTACATGTTGATCCAGCTAAGATCCAAGTCATCCGTGACTGGCCAGCCCCGACCACACTGATCGAGCTTCAGATATTTTTGGGACTAGCCAACTTCTACCGACGGTTTGTGTTGGGATTGTCCCATATTGCATGGGCCCTCAACCAGGTGACCAAGGGTGGTGGCAGGGCCAAGTTTGTGTGGGGGAAGGAGAAACAATGAGAATTTGATGATCTAAATCATCGCTTGTGCTAAACTCTAGTACTCTCCTTTCCCAATCTACAACAACCATTCAAGATTGAGACTGATGCATCTGACTATGCTGTGGGCACAGTTCTCACTCAACACGGGCATCCGATGGAATACCATAGTGACACACTCTCTGATACTTTCTGAAAATACCCCACCTATGACAAGGAAATGTATTCCATTGTACAAGCGTGTCTTCAATGGAAACATTACATTATGGGGAAAGAGACTATCATACACACTGATCAAAAGCCTTTGCAGTTCATACAAACATAGGGGAAATTGCAAAATGAACGCCATCAGAAGTGGTCCACCTACCTGCAACAGTTCAATATCAAAATCAAGTATAAGACAAGTATATCCAATCATGTCACTGACTGCCTCAGTCGACCTCTTATGGCTGCACTCACTACTGTGCTCCATTCCTGTGGACATGAAGCATATGAGTGGCCCCAACTTTATCAGCAAGATCCAGACTTTGCCACCACATATTAGCTCTTAGGTACATGCGCAACTGCCACTGATTTTCACATTCAACACAGACTCTTATGCCACCTGGGCCATCTCTGTGTTCCTACAAGAGAGAGTGAAAAGTTGATTTGGGAAGCCCACTATAGTGGGGTGGCGGGACATTTTGGCTTAGAGAAAACTGTGGCCATTCTTCAGAAACATTTTTATTGGCTAAAACTTCGACATGACGTCAACAAATATATCATATCTTGCACTTTCTATGCCATTGCCAAGCCTGCCATCAATAAGCAAGTCTTATACACCCCTCTTCCTATTCTCAAGAAGCCTTGGGAATCCATCTCAATGAACTACATGTCTGGTTTTCCATCCACCAAGCAAGGAAATGACTGCGTGTTTGTGGTCATTGATCAGTTTTCAAAGATGGTTATCCTCACAGCCTGTAAGAAGAATGTCACAACGATAGATACTGCTAAGCTCTTCTTCGAATGAGTGTGGGTCCACTTTGGGATACCACAGACCATCATCTCCGACTAAGACAACATTTTCCTCAACACCTTTTGGTCGAGTCTTTGGTCTCTGTTGGACATCAAGCTCACAAAATCCACTGCTTTCCACCACCAAACCGATGTCCAAACAAAGGTCGTCAATCAAATTATTGTGCACATCTTGTGCATGTACAATTCTAAGCATCCACGTACATGGGACGAGGGTCTCCCATATGTCCAACATAGTTAAAACAAGGCTCTCCATGGTTCCACCGGCCATAGCCCATTTTAGGTGGGTATGGGATTCCAATCCTTCGGACCCATTGATGTCTCACTTCCTCTTGCCACCGCTCAGACATACTCTTTCCCTGATCAGTTTGCAATCGTCAAAGACACTAGATTCATTGAGAAGATTCAATACATCTGCCAATAGGTCTAAGAGAGTTTTCAAAAATCAAATGCTAAGTACAAGAAGCGCCATGATCAACATAGGGTACCACAACAGTTTTAGGTTGGCGACAAAGTATGGTTACATTTG
>JASDQU010436955.1:38982-74495 GCA_032191745.1 Picea mariana
TCATGTCATTATTATTATTATTGTTATTGGATTAATCCCCATTGAGGATTAATCATGTCGGTGATTGTATAAGGACCAAATCCCCTTTTGCGGATTGGTCATCAAACAATTAAAAAGTGTTGAATAAGAAGTCGGCCCCAACAGTTATAATGGAAGGCCCAGAATTAATTAAAGGTGGGTTTACCCACCCAGAGTGAGAGGTCGACCCTGCTAGATGGTGACCCTTCACACGTGCCAGATTGATATAAATAAGAGGCTAGCACCTCACTTCTTAGACACACTCACTTTCTCATTATCTTATGAGGCAAGCTGCAATTGGAAGTTGGAGAGAGGAGAAGAAGGGTGGCACATCTCTTGGGGAGGACTTTCTGTAATGGTTTGAGTTATCTCTTGAACATTGTATAAGCCATNCCCAGGATAAATGTTGTGTCTCTTGTGAATGTGTATTTCTCAGTGATCTTGTTCTTATTATGCTCTTATCTTATGAAATGCAAAGAACTATAATAATGGCATAAACATTAACAATGATATAATCTGATTGAATTATCTAGGCCAATATTTCACTCACATCTATGAGTTCTAAAAGAATATCTGCCTCACGAACGATGGAACATATCCACCACAATAGTATATCTCTACTATCTATAACAATCATCTGATGCCATCCTGCACAGAAAATATTGTTAAAAATAAACTGAATCATCTGGGCCAATCTTTCACTCACGTATGTGAGATATGAAAGAATATCTGCCCTCATCAGCAATGGGATATCTGCCCTATTCTTCTCAACCAAGGAAGAAGGATTGTTTCTGATTTCTGAGCATGGACCATTCCTCACCTTGGGCCATTCTTCCTACACTTAATCAAAGTGCACCCTGGATAGAATGTATAAACCCTAAGGAATGTGTGAATCTGGACCACTCCTCACCTTGGGCCATTCCTCCTACACTAATCAAAGTGTGCCTTGGAGAGAATGCATAACCCTAAGGAGTGTCTGTCCTAGACCATTCCCCATCCTGGGCCATTCCTCCTACACTAATCAAAGTGCGCCCTAGAGAGAATGTATAACCCTAAGGAATGTCTATCCCTAGTTGCTGAGCCTGGACCATCCCCCACCCTAGGGAATTCGTCCTACACTAATCAAAGTGCACCCTGGAGAGAATTTGTAACCCTAAGGAATGACTGTCCAGACCATTCCCCACCCTAGGCCATTCCTCCTACACTAATCAAAGTGCACCCTAGAGAGAATGTGTAACCCTAAGGAATGACTGTCCAGACCATTCCCCACCCTAGGCCATTCCTCCTACACTAATCAAAGTGCACCCTGGAGGGAATGTGTAACCCTAGGGAATGTCAGTCCTGCATCAACCTCCAAAACGAACCATTCCTCATGTTAACTATAATGAGGAATCGCTGTCCAGCGAGGCGGGCCAGTCTTCTTGTGTAACCCTCAAGAAGAGAGACTGCCCTAGACCACTCCCCATGTTAACCACAATGGCAAGTCATTTTCTATTATACATCAACAATCAAACTACCTCCCATGTTAACTACAATGGGAAGTCCGTCAGAAATCTCAATCCACTTTCTGAACAGGAAAGCATCTGTCCAAGATGGACTATTTTTCAAAGAATGTCTTCAATAATGTTTTCAGTGCTCCCTCCTAACTTGGAGAGTCATTTCTTCCTTTTTCAATAAGAAGGAAGTTGTTTCCATGAGCTCCATCTTGAGTACGTAAACTCTTTCATCTTGGATAGAAGATTTACCAAAATGTCTACTTATCTGCTCATCTGTGGAGATATGTATTGGAGAAAACATTTTCTCCTTTCTGGACTTCATCATGGATAATGTAATGCTTGATTTCAAATGTACTTTAGTCTAGAACACTGTGAAGGCTTCATGTAGATCTAAACAATAGAGTATATCATATTTGGAAGACTGGAACATATCCATGTGGCGCTTCTTCTGTCATCATGAGATCTGATCTACTGAGTAGTCATCTTGATGTTATAGGAAATCTTTCACCACACTTCTGCTGTGCCCTGGAGGTTCTTTACCAAGTTCACTTTCTTCTATCTTCATACATGAGTCTCTTTCTAGTATGCCTCAAAGTCTTGATATTTCTCCTCATACCCTCTTTATTCAATTTCTCTGGAGAACATTCTCTGCATTCATCTGATGTAGAATTCCAACTCATGGATGTTGCGGATGATATAATGACTTATATAGAGATAAGTCTGGCGTACTGGAACAAGAAATCATCATAGTCTTCTCCCTCCATCTGGGAGAACCTATGGTTCTAGATCTTGCAATTATTTTATTCATAAGTCTTCTATACACAGTTCTTCATCATGAATTTCAGTTCTTCTGCTTGATTTCTTTTAGTGAGTTCATATCAGGATGGTAATCTTTTGATTCTTAATATTATGACTGGTTGTTCTGGCTTTACTTTCTTTCTTGGAATCTTCATGTTATTCTTCATGTTTTTCTTTAGCTCTTGGATCCATGGAGTTTCTTATAGATTCCATGGTCTAGAGATTCCACTTCTTCCTACCATCACAGGATCACAGATCTGGATGGATAACCAGGATTACTTTAAGGCTTCTTGAAGAAGTCTTCTTCTGCGGCTGAGCATGTGCTGTCTTTCATGACTGCTACCATGGATATATACATTTCATCATCTTCAGTGGATCATAGGATTGGCTCCCTCCTGATCCTTGCTTCATGTAAAAGTGCATATGATCGGCTCCCTCCGTCTAATAGAATCCACGCTTCCATCTGCATCCTTATTGTCTTCTACAATATATAATTGACTTTCTCATCTAACAGAGTCCATGCTTCCATCTTTTTTGTCTTCTACAAAACTTCATAAGTCTTTTTCCAGTTTCCTCTCAGTTGCTGACTTCTTTCTGTCTTTGCTTCTTCTAAGTCTCTTCAAGATTGATTCTGATTTCGGCTTATCTTGTAATAGCTATCACATAATATATTTCATATTTTCTTGTATAACAATCCTTATCTTGTTGTTCTTCCATGGATATAGTTTTTCTTGGAACATTTTATCTTTCTAAGAGATAGATATACAAGATATGTACAGAGATGATGCAAACAAGATATGTACAGAAAATGAGAAGAGTGTTGTTACCTTTTGGTAGAAGAAGTCTCTTCCATCCTGCTTAGCTTTCTTTGTAGGTTCCTTTTCTTCGGCAACTGATGCTTCATGTTTCTCTTTCCTTTTCTTTAGCTCGGGACACTAGTTCTTGTAGTGACCATACTTTTGACAGTGGAAGCACTGTATGTCTGAAATATCTTTTCTTTGTTTTGGTTTCCTTCTTGAATCAAACTTTCTTTTGTCCCTGAAGTTCTTGAATCTTGCTATGAAGGCTTGATCATCGTACTTATTTTGAGGTTTCTCTTTTGCATTGATCCTTGATTCTTCTTGAGCACAACAAGTCCAAAGTTCTTCAAATGTCGGGTACTCCTTCCTTGTGTTCATGCTTGCAGAAAATGCATCCCATGTCTTGGGAAGACCATTGAGTACCATGTTCACCAATTCCTTCTCTGAGACGATCTCTTCAATAGATTGTAGTTGATCTCTTAACTGAGATATTCTTACAAAGTATGACGTTATGATGTCATCATCATTCATCTTCATGTCACAGAGCTCATTCTTTAGACTTATGACTTGTCCAATGTTTCTGACTGAGAAGAGATTTGTTAGGGCATCGTACATCTTCTTTGATGAGTCAAGATGGGAGATGTAGGGTATCAAGTGGTATTTTATAGAATCCACTATGATACTCATGGAATTGATGTCAACATCTTTGAACTTCTCCATAGCTGCAACGTTCTGCGGTTCGTTCTCTTCTCCTTCTTCAAACTCTGGCTTCACGATCTTTCCTTTCACAATATCCAACACTTTATTGTTAGCAAGGATGAGGTCAATCCTTATCTTCCATGCTCTGAAGTTAGAGGCTCCATCTAACTTGTTCTCATACTTCATAGAGTTCGTCATGGTTGCTTGACTTGGTCAAACCCTAGATTTGACCAGAAATCCAAACTTCATGTCTTGGCCTTCTGAGAGTACCAGGAGATGCGCTGGGCTAGGGCGCACTGATCTATCCAGAGATTAGGTCAATATCGTCACTTAAGGTTCCTCAACAAGAGTTTTATGGTTTCTGCAACTGCTTCTGCTAGTAACCCTAGCTACAGTGCTTTTGGAAGCTGCTCCTGCTAGTAACCCTAGCGGCAGTTCCTCAACGAGCTCAATATCTAGCAACTATGTTTCCTTCCAGCATTTAGGCTGATTGAAGGGGGTGTGGGCCCATAACCTATTAGAATATAGAAGATGGTGTACTCGTTTTACCATTGACGATACCCTCGTCACCCAACCATAGGCCGAAGTCTCCCTCCGAGAACCTTAACCTTGACTGAGAATTCCTTCGAAAGCAAACCCGAGGCTATATATCTAAACAAAGGGTAGCGCACCTTTCACCAAGGATAGCACATCAAAAAATACTTATCAGATAGTCCCAAACCCTAGCCAAGAGATATTCCAACCCAACACTGAAACTGCTAGCTACAACAGCTACACTTGCATCTCTCCTCCACATGTGTGCACTAAACTGGGAACTGCTATGCGCAGAACTAGCTCTCTTTGCAACTGCTGAGATGTAACAAATGAGAACTGGTGCCCTGCATTTATAGTGGTTCTGCCAGTTTTGCTGGGCTGACTTATCCTTCTAGATATGTGTCTGTTCAATATATTATTATTATCTCTGGCCGACTTCTTCTCTTGGAGGCTAATAACCTAATATAAAATATCTTCTTGAGCCGACAAGGTTTCTAGGGTTATTAGCCAACTCATTAGGGTTTATCTTGCTTCCTGGAGTCTCCTATTCTCATTAGGTTCACATGTGGAGGTAAATACCTCCCGCAACTACCATAATATTAACACCAGGTTTGGTTGATAAGATTAAAAGTTGCACATGAAAAGTTGATAACTATCTATTTACAAGTAAACAATATAGTTGAGGTAAAAATCTTTGAAAAGTATTATACTTGGTAGCATGCGAGCACATTGAGATAAATGCTTAATGTAATCATTTACCAGGTACAAATAACATCTCCTCTAGGAAACTTCTTGTGTTGATTCCAGGATACCTTGGATGAATTCTTGATCACAACACTAGAAGAGTGTTGATCTCATTTCGTATTGTATTTATTACTTTTTATCTTTGTTTTAGACAGGTCACAAGTGAAATCTCTAAAGGAGCTGTTGTGATGATTATTCGTGCTATTTTTTTATTACTATTATCAAAAGAGTATTAATCCTGCTTGTTGTTTTGTTGACCTTGTTTTAGGTCACAGGTGATAACCCTGAGGAAGCTATAGTGAAGGTTACAAAAGGCAACAGATTAGATGAGACATGAAGTAGACTACCCAAGTTGTGTACATGATGGTATACATCCATGTACCAAAGAAGATGAAGAAGAAGCTATTTTTTAGATCCATAGTATCTCACATGGAGATTGATTGTAAGGAGCAGAAGGCTCCAAAGATGACCAAACATTAGAACAAGAACTCACAGAACACTTGGTAAAATAATAATGAAGCCACCTTAACGAGAAGCCTAACTCATTTGAAGTCTGACTCAAACTTTCATATTTAGACTTGGTATTCAACACCAAGTATACCCCATAAGAGATGATGAACTCCTTGTAGACTCAGAAGGAATCAAGAGTAAGCCAGATCTCAGAAAGGATTAGATGAAGAGACAAATTTCAAGAATGGGAGGCAGATGCCATGAGAAGACTAGATCGTAGCTTCAGAAACTCCTAGGAGACATGAAATATCATGGGAATATTCCCTTGTTTCAGTGACAGAGAAGGAAGCCAGGCAGAAAGAATAGGATATGGATTTTTCCATGAGACTAGATTGATCTAACAGATCAAGCATGTTGCAGATGTACACAGCCTGATGTGTGTCCAGAGGATTCTCCTAGCAAGAGGGAGAAGACTATGACAAGACACTTACTCAAGTAATTGAAGAAATAGTTCCAATATTCATGAAGAGAACCAGAACAACCATGATTCATATATAATATGAGATGCAGGGGGAGAAATCTCCATATTTAAAATTGAGTGGCAATTGGTGTAGTACATTAGTTGGGTCATGGAGACATGACTACAATAAAATATATAGTTACCTCCATGAAAGAATAAGAGATACCTTCAGTAACAATTATTGAGCCAGTCTCAGTTTCAAATGAAGTTGTTGCAATGATGGAGTAGAGGAGTTACTCTCATATTTTAGCAGTCGCAGTGAGAATGGAGCAACCATTCTGAGCTTCAGATCAGCTGTAGGTGCAGATTCCCAGTTCTATAAGGAACAGTTGTAGAGAGAGTAGAGGAAATACTCTCAGACAATGAGATAGATAATTCTTTACAGAAAGAACATAGAGCTAGCACATGATTGTGCAGATTGAGTTGCAGTTGAGCAAGTGTACCAGGTTGGTACAATATGATGTGAAAATTTGGTTTCAAAGTACAAAAATCATGTCTGTAAGATGAAGCAAGCTCCTAGAACTTGGTATGGTAGAATTGACAGTTTCTTAACGAGCTTGGGATTTACCAAGAGTAAAGATGATTCTAACCTTTACCTCAAATTTATGAATGATGAGCTAGTGATGTTGTTACTATATGTAGATGATGTATTCTTGAAAAGATGAATAAAATCTCATCACATATTGTAGAAGAAGCGCGTTGCAGAGTTTGATGAAAGACCTAATGCATTATCTCTAAGGTATTTAAGTTTGGCAGATCCCATAGAAGATCTTCCTTAACCAAGGGAAGTATACAATTGAAATAATGAAGAGGTTTGACATGTTGAAATGTAAATCCATGTACACACCTATGGAAATGAATTTGAAGCTCCTGGTAGATGCCTCATCAGAATTGGTTGATGCTACTTTGTACAGATAGATTATTGGTTCAGTGATGTATCTGAAGACTACCAGGCCAGATATATGTTTTTCTGTGAACACCTTGAGTGATTATCTGGTAGAGACCAAACATGTGATGAGATACCTTAAGGGTACGTTGGATTTTGGTCTCTGTTATAATAGAGATCATGACTTCATATAGATTGTTTATACCGATTTAGATTGGGATGGAAGTCTCTCTGATAGAAAGAGCACCTCAGGATGTTGTTTCAGTTTGGGGTCAGCCATGATCTCATGGAAGAGTAGGAAGCAATGAAGTATTGCTCTTAGCACAACAGAAACATAATACATTTCTTCATGTTCTTCCAGTTGTGAAGCCATATGGCTTCGGAAGTTGTTGACATGTCTATTTGATCTAGAGATGGAAGAAACCGTGATTCTATGTGATAACCATAGTTGCATAAAAATGACAGAGAACCCTATGTTCCATGACAAGTAAAAACACATAGAAATCTGATATCATTACATTCATGATGTGATGCAGAGAGGAGCCATAAAGATCCATTATGTTCGAAAAAATGAGCAGATTGCAAATGTGTTGACAAAGCCTCTGTCTCGTATAAGGTATGATCACTTTCAAGAAAAGCTTGGTATAGTCTGAAAGGACCTCCCTCGAAAGGGGAAGTAGTGTTGATTCCATCTTTTTGCTGAATATTTCTAGCTTCATGATGATGTTGTTGAGATGCCAGCCTTGTGCTGAATATTTCCAGCTTTCTGATGATGTTGTTGAGATGCTAGCCTCATGCTGAATATTTTCAGCTTCGTGCTGATGTTGTTGAGATGCCAACCTCGTGCTGAATATTTCCAATTTGGTGTTGATGTTTTTGAGATGCCAGCCTCATGCTAAAGATTTCCAGATTCGTGCTGATGTTGTTGAGATGCCATCCTTGTGCTGAAGATTTACAACTTAGTGTTGATGTTGATGATGTTGTTGCTCAAGCCTTCATGCTGTGATGATGTTGATTCTCCAACCTTCGTGCTGTGATGTTGTTTTTGTTGATGTTGTATCAACCTCGTGCTGTTATTGATGATGATGATGTATTAATGTTATACTAATCCATGTTGATGTAGATGATGATGATTCCATTCCGACTCCTTGTTGTGGATGATGAGAAAAACTTCCGATGATTTATAGATATGCCAACGAGTGTTCCATATGTTGTTGATGTCACTGCCCTCTCTCTCTTTTGATGATGTTGTCGAATACCTTCTTGTTAAGGGAGAGTGTTGAAATATTGTAACTACAAAGAGTATTCTATTTATGATTGAGTTATTATTCATCAGATCAATCCCCTTTTGTGGATTGATCATGTCAGGCTTTGTACTTGACCAAATCCCCTTTTGTGGAATGGTCAAACCCTATTTATATTATGAAATTTAAGAATTCATCCCCCAGGCTTAATTAAAGTGGTTTCAACCACTAAGAAGAGAAGTCGTCCTTGCCCAGTGAAGAGACACCTTTCTAGCGCCTGCCAGCTAGTATAAATAAAGGAGGCTAGCACCTCATTATCTCACTCACTCATTCACTAATCAAGTGCACAAGTTTGGTAGCTATAGTTGGGAGAAGAAGGAAGAGAGAGGCGCATTACTAAGTGTTGGATATTCTCTAGTGTTTTGGTTTATTTTGTTGACATTGTATTGGCTATTTATATTACGGAAGTTTTACTGGGTTTTCTTCCCCATGAGGGTTTCCCAGGATAGATGTTGTGTATATTGTGATTGTGTTTCTCTCAGTGATCCTACCTATGCTATTGTTATCTATTAAATTGAAAAGAAACCTAATAATAGCTCAAAACATAACAAAATATCCCTTAGAACAACCTCAAACTTGCATCAAAACAAACCTTATACTTGCATGATATCTGCCCTTCAATTTTCTTTTAGAACATGTCTAAACTTTCCTAAACTTGCCTCATATATACTCATCACTTGCTTCAAATATAGCCTTAATTCACCTAAGATTTAACCTTATAAAAATCCTAGAATTCACTTCAAATTTGGCCTCAAAACATGCCTAAAATCCATACAAAATAGTCCTGAAGAATTGACTCAATTTTCCCCTGGAAACCACCTCAGAACATGCCTCAATATGCCAAGAAGGAAATATGTTAAGCTCATCCTTTTAGCCTCAGGAAATTCACCTTGTAGCCTCAGAAAATTCGGCCTTATTGCCTTAAAAGTTTCCTATAACAGACTTCAGACATTTTCCAAGACATATCAGAAAAATACTTACCTTGTCCTCCCTTATGATGCTGGAATTTTCACCCACTTGAACCTTTGTTTACCGCAGATATTCGCTTGATTTTTTTAGACAAGAAGTCATTTGTTTGATGTGTAAAGTGATAACCTTTAGCATCTATTTATACTAGATTTGACATCCTTTTAGGTATGACTTGAGCATGTAAACTTAACTTGATTTTTAACCTTTATTCCTAATTGGGCTGACTTGAAGTTTGTTATCTTAATAATTGTTGGCATAGGGGTAGACCCAGGGTTCAATGCTTCAACAACGCACCAAAAAAACCCTAACTATAGACCCTTTCGAGAACACCTGTGAAGCAGATGAAGTCTCACCCGAGGTAGAGGTAGGGGGGTTGCAGGACTCAAGTGTCTGCAACCTAGCTGGGACACAGATCTGTGATTACAATTCTTAACAGATCACTTTAGCAGTTAACATTCATTAATATTGATCCCTTATCCACATCACAGAAGAAAACCCTAATTACAGAGCATCACAGTATTCAACAAGATTTAACACATCCAAGCACTTAGCACATAGAAATAGATCAGATCTAGCACTCATTCATAATACTAAGCACTAAGCTACTATATCAGATGCATTTAACATAAATATTTCAACACTAAGCATACATCACATAAATAACATATCACCCATAATGCACAAAGCAACCACAACACAGGATATATGTGGTTCACCCCAGCATGGGGATACATCCACCAACTCTTCTTATTGTTTATTATCTTATGTCAATATTCGTACATGCACATAGACACAAACCCACTCTGCATAGGACAAGAGATCTACATGCACCTCACAAGATCCTCCTTCCCTGAGCTTGGTATAACACAAAGAGTTCTTACAGTCACTTGCACTTAGCTCTGCAAGTTTTCGACACACGGTATGCACAGAGCTAACTCAATCACATAGTTCCAACTACTTACATCACTTGCACTTAGCACAACACAACACTTAACTTACAACTGTCTCTTTCTTAAATCACCTAGCTTTCTATTTATACTTTACAAAAGGGGCCTAAGCATGGGTAAAACCCATGGGCCGATATCCCATACCCGTTACATAAACCCTAAACCCAAAAAGCGTACAAAAATGGTCAAACATGACCAAGGTTCTCCAAAAATTGGTCAAGGGCCAACATGCCCCCAACACTCACCTATGACTCGTCTCGAGTCACTCTGATCTAGGTAACTCTACCTTGAAAGCCTCAAGTTGGATTGAGATGCTTCAACTTGCTTCTTTTCTAGAGCCTCCTGCTCGACGAAATCTTGAATAACTTTCTTGGTCACAGGTCCTTCCAAGTGCTGTTCTACTGTGGTGACCACTTGTTCTAGCTGTGCACCTTGTCCTTCAATCTCCTCAAAAAGTGTGCAAGCTTCATCCTGCATTGGCTGGAGCCTCTGGGTCACTTCCATGACTTTAATCTAGATGGCATGGACCTATTATTGAATCATGCACTATTCATGGGACCTTTTCATTCTCTTGACTGCTGACAGTGGCTTCAACTGTGCTTGCACTATTGCTGCTTCTTGCTTTTCCTCCTAGAGCTGTGACTCTAGTGTCCTTAGTTCTAGGTCCTCTGTAATATTCTCATAGGTTTGTGCACTTTGACTGCTGAGTTTCTTGCATTCTAAGGCTAATGCCTTGATTCTTTCGACTGTGCTCCTGGTAGTTTCTTCCCTCTGGTCTCGCACTTCCTTTCAAGTGTTTGGTACTGCTTGTAATTCCAGTTCTGCTACTCTTTGTTGGAGCTGCTGAATGGATTCAAGAATCTTCCCCACTTGACTCTCCATTGGGTATTCTTCCATGTGTGCGAGGCTCGACACAGAGCGAAGTTCTCTAGTGATTGCCTCCTTAATTCCCATCTGTTCCAAGAATAACTGTTCTTTTTCCTTCTGGATCTGTGCTCTATCCTCTACAAATTTCACTTGGAGGTCATCTTTTTCTTGCTGCGCAACCCATCATTGCTCTATGGATTCATCTTGTGCTTGCTTCAATGACTCTCTGGCTTGCTCTTTTTCTTCCTGGGTACGAAAAAGGAGAGCTTCTGTCGCATATGCTATTCTGCATAGCTGGGTAGAATCGTCTCCTACTTCTATACCTTCTGATGATGGTGGCACATTAGATACTGTGCGGCTAGAGTAGAGGGCTTGTTGTACCCCTTTAAGCTCTTCTTCAATCCTATCATACATAGTCTCTTGATTTTCTTCATTGCATTGTAAAATATCCTCTGAAGTGTCTGCTAAAACAATGATGATGAGGTCGTTGTCATCCACCGTGAGCACATTTTGCAACTGTGGCTTACTATCTTTTGGCTTCTTCCATGATGAAGGTTTCATTGGGGAAACCTTTCTTTTCTTGGATGTCTCAACCTCATCAAGGGGATTCTTAGGTGGTGTCACTTCTCCTAGTTCCCATTTCTCTTCTTTCCCTTCGCTCTCTTCCTAATCTACTTCGTCATCACCTCCTCCTCCTGGTGACTTTAGTGTAGTTTCCTTGGATGCGCTGTTCAGTTCCTGTACCTCCTCCTTCGTTTTGTTCTTGCTGCTGCTGGGGTGCATCATATTCTTCTCGGGTGACTACAAGACTTCCGATGAGGTCCGAGTCAGAGAGTTCTACCTGGTCGACTGGTACAAGGAACTCTTCAGGCCATTCCTTTATGATTTCTTCCATGTCCTCCTCTATGAGCTTATAATAGGATTGGAGCTCTTCCTTGTGTTCATCTCCACGTGCAATGATATAAATGAAGTGCCTATCTGCGCAAAACTTCACAAGTGGCCTGAACCTGTGTAGGGTATTCAACGTCATGCGAGGGAAGGACTCAATAAACCTCTTCAGTTGTAGGTAATAGATGCGGAACACCACATTTGACTGACATTGTTTTTCCATGTCACTCAAATACCAGAGTGTAGTGAACTTCATGGCTAGTGGGTCGGATGGATCGATTTCAGGGAAGGTCACTCCTTCTGGAATTTCCCAGGAAATAGAGGCAACGAGAATCAAAAACCAACTGAAATGAAACTCGTAACCCTGGTCTTGCGCTTCACAATAATCTTGTTCTAAATGGTTGACGAGGTAGCTCGCCCAGTTCATTTGTATCCCTTCAATACATTTTCCTGCGAGGTTGACGACAAACCCTTTAACCTACATTGGTTTGTTCTTCCTGACGTGCTTACCAACGATCAACTGGAAAGGTAGGTGCACTGTGCCATTCTGGATGGAGGCTACCTTGTAGCCTCGCTTCCTCTTCTCTACATCGCTGTAGGTGTCTTTTATGCGTTGCACCAGGGTGTGATATGAAACCTTCCCTGGGTAAAATTCAAGAGGGTCTGGTCCTTGCATGCTTAATCCAGTGATCCGATGGATCAATGCGAGATCTATGCTAATGCGTCTGTCTAACCACAGGTAACCACCATGGAAGTAAGACAACATGAGTTTAACGCACACATTAACTTCCCGATGCCTTCCGAAGTGTGATATCTTCATCACGTTGAGGATGGTTGATCTTGCAATGTCCATGGTCCACAACTAGGGGATTATCTTCAAATTCTTCCCCTTTGTCTTGGTGAAATACATATGTGGTGCGAGCATTTCATAGTTCTTGCGATCTCCAAAATTGAAGTCACTGATCTTCAATGTTAGAATCTGTCCCAACTTCTGTCCAACTGTGCGTATCCCCTTCGGGAGGTACACAGTGATCAATGTATAGTTGAAGTCCCTTGGGACGTTGTCATGACTAACCACGCCAGCCAGAGGCAAGATATAGTCGGGCAGGATAGAGGTGATGAGCTTCGAGTTCGCCAAGTCATCATGATGCTTGCTCTGTTTCTCTGTCACAGTTTTAGAGGGCCCAGATCGACGTGCAGTCGATGGGGAGGCTTGCAATCCTCTCATTGACGAAGCTTGTGTGCCTGCATAAATTACCTTCTCATCCATTAGATCTATCCAAATTTCTTCCACGAACTTTTCCACTGCACTGCGCTCACCCGAAATACACGCTCAAGATTGGATATCTCAGGTAGGTAGACAAATAATCACATTAATTAAAGGGGTGGCGAAGTCTCAGTAAGCATCGCGCGATAACAATTAGTTCTCTGTGGGCTCAGGTAATCTCAATTTGCAAACACATTCTCAGTGCAATATTCGATGGGATAAATAGACAATGTCGTAACAGATTCCTCCAATGGGTCAAAAAGCCTCAATCAATATGATTCCAACTGTTATGGCAGGGTCCCAACGGTCCAATGGAAAGATTTACGGCAATAACTGCTTTTCTATCCATTCTAGAGCATCGTTCTAATGATCAAGACGCCTCCAACGGTCATATTGCTTCGCCGTGGTGAAGTTCCAATCTGCGCTATTCTGATATTTCGGCGAGGTTCAAGTTCTGCAAACCTTCCTTTTGTGAAGTCCTCTCTAGAACCTCCTGTAATTTTTCTAGCTTTGCCTTCTTCTTACCGAGCTTTCTAGCCTTCTTTCCTCTAATTTGAGTCACTGGATTCCTCTTTCCATTTTTATTCTTATCTGTTCTGAGCATAGTAACTTCACACTATTGAGGGTCTTTCAAAGGTTCCGAGTGGAATACTTCTTCTCTTGTTATTTCAGGGGTAGGTGCTCGTTTCTACCGCATGGACAAGTTTTTCAAGCTTTCCTATGCTTTCTCAACTTTGACATCTAAGTCTCTGGTCCTTAGTTGCTTCGACTTGTCCTCCTATTATTTGATTAGGCGGGATATTTTCCTAGCCATGAAGTCTTTTATTCTTGATTTTTCTATTCTAGAGCTTCCTCTTCTTATTTCCTTCGGATCTAGTCTTTCTCAATCTAGGTTCTTCCTAGCAAAAGAGAAAATGGGGCACTGTTCTCAACAAACTTAACGATCTCAAATTATTCTTCCGTCGATGCTCCATAAGAAATTGTAGGTATATGAGTAAGTCTTCCACATAGGGTTATCATTTTTCCTTTAAACAATCCTATTCCTCCCAATGAAGGAACCATAACAGGATTTCCCAAGATTTCCCAAGTTCTTTCTATCATAATATTCACCTGTGTTTCCTCATCCAGAACACAGTCTATGTCGAAGTCTCCTATTCTTGTTTTTATGCACTCTTTCTCTTTTAATATCTCTGATAATTTGATGTCTCTATTATCATTCAATGTTTCTTTCATCTGCAACAATATAGTCTCTGAGTCTTTCAGGTGTTCTAGCATATTCCTAGTCTCTTGGCCTTCCTCATGGTTTTCTTGTCTCATATTCATCTTTTCAACTTTAGCAATCATTCTAGGGCAATCCAAAAGTTCATGATCCATAGATTTACAACAAAGACAACTAGGACCTCTACCAGGGCATTCCTTAGCAAGATGTCCCAGTCTTCTGAAACTATAACAAAGAGTTAATCCTCTCTTTCTTTTAAACGATCCCCAACCTTTCATGTACTACACACTGGGATCACAATGGTGAACTTGCAAGAAATTATTTATAGGATCCTGCATCCATTTGCTAGTCCAAAAATCCTTTATATGTATGGGAATAACATATCTTTCACTATTTTTATTAGATCTATTTGTATCAAATATTCTTTCTTCTATTTATGCCCTAGTTTTCAGGCTAGGACAAAATCTATCAAACATACCTAGATCCATTCTTTCGAAACAAAATTTTCCACTTTATCTTACCTTTACCAAAGCACAAAGCTTTAAGATCTTACCTCTTTTCTTCAGATCTGATTCCTTTCTTATCATAGAGCTTCGCAATTCAAGTAGAGTACTGCGCACCACAACAAGAGATCTATGCACAAAGCTTTCTCTTTCCTTCAATTCCCAGCAATCACAGTTTCAGGTCCCGGAAACCGAACCATTTATTGGCACAGGGGCAGACCCAAGGTTCAATTTTTCAACATCACACTAATAAAACCCTAACTATCGGCCCTTTCGAAAACACCTGTGAAGCAGATGAAGTCTCACTCGAGGTAGAGGCAGGGGGGGTTGTAGGAATCAAGTGTTTGCAACCTAGCTGGGACACAAATATGTGATTACAATACTTAACAGAGCACTTTAGCAGTTAACATTCATTAATATTGATCCCTTATCCACATCGCATGAGAAAACCCTAATTATAGAGAAACACAATATTCAACAAGATCTAACACATCCAAGCACTTAGCACATAGAAATAGATCAGATCTATCATTCATTCATATCACTAAGCACTAAGCTACTATATCAGATGCATTTAACATAAATATTACATCAATAAGCATACACCACATCAATAACATATCACCCATAATGCACAAAGCAACCACAACACAGGATATACGTGGTTCACCCTAGCATGGGGCTATGTTCACCAACTCTTCTTCTTCTTTATTATCTTATGTCAATCTTCGTACATGCACAGAGTCACAAACCCACTCCGCATAGGACAGGATATCTGCGCGCACCTCGCCAGATCCTCCATCCCCGAGCTTGGTATAGCACAAAGCCTTCTTATAGTCACTTTCACTTAGCTCTGCAAGTTCTCAACACATGGTATGCACAGAGTTAACTCAATCACATAGTTCCAACTACTTACATCACTTGCACTTAGCACAACACAACACTTAGCTTACAACTGACTCTTTCATACATCGCCTAGATTTATATTTATACTTTACAAAAGGGGCCCAAGCATGGGTAAAACCCATGGGCTGACATCCCATACCTGTTACATAAACCCTAAACCCAAAAATCCCACAAAAGGGGGCGAGATCCCACCATCTCTGCTTCGCCTAGCGCTCCGTCTTCGAATAGCCTGTCAAAGTCCCAAAAATGGTCAAACATTTCCAAGGTTCTCCAAAACTTGGTCAAGGGCCAACAATAACACTTTTAATATTTATTTCATTGGGGGTTGACTTGTACTCGTAAAGTTTAGATTTCTTTTTCAATTAGGGATGAATTTTGGGGACTTATTTCCCTTAAAATAGAGTCGACCTCACACATTTAATTCAAATTGATTTTTAATAAATATTCTAAATGGGGCCGACTTCACCAAAAATATCCTTAATATTTATTTTAATATTCATTGTAATGGGGTTGACTTGTACTAGCCTTCTTAAAGATATTAACTCCAACGGGGTCGACTTGTCCAATGAAATATTCAAGAGGGAAAATCTCCTCAACTGTGAAGAACCACATGGCGTTCCAACTACCATTGGAAACATCTTGATGAGGGATACCAATCCATGGAGGTTTTGCATGTTTTTAGAGTTTCCTGCATGCTCGTTTTTCTTCAATCAACTGCAGGGCTTATTCACCTTTCATTCAGGATTCCTTTCCTCTCTTCCAAGGCTTCTTGTCCATTGGTATTTCCTATTGTAATCCAATGACATATATTTAAAATAATTCATGTCAAATCTCCTTCAAGGCTCTTTTGTGTGTGTGTGTGTGTGTGTGTGTGTGCTGTACAATTACTATTTAGTTACATTAATTGTCACGTTGGTCAACTCTAATTGCCTATTCGACTGACTTCCCTAACCAAATACTACAATTGATTCGACTAGGGGTTCTAGTTGGAAAAGACAACTATCCCATACAAAATCTCCCCCCCCGCAATTCCTTGTTCATCCTGAACAAAAGGGGGAGTGTTCCAAAGTTACATTACAAAATTTCTGCTAAGTCCTTCTGAGGCTATGAGAATTAGAAATAAAAAAGAGAATGATGGAGTCAAGTTCTAGTGTAGTTTCTTTGATTTCTGAATCATAGATGTTTCTATTTGCAAGTAGACTGCCTCTTTAATAAAACATTCTTGTAATTTCTAGGATATAGATACAAATTTCCAAATTTTTCTTAGTCAAATGCCAGAGTTTGGAAGCATCCCTGATTTTGTGTTCATAGTTAGATTTTCTTCCAACAGAAGTGTGTTACTTGAAATGATATTTTGACATTTTCTTTCTGTGCTCCATTCAAGTAACCTGAACTAGATTATGGCTTCCATAACCTATCTTAGGGATGACTCTCAAATGCCCCTCTTTCCTGGGAATTGAGCGGGTGAGACCATAGAGGGAATTTCCTTCCTTCACGTTATGGTGATTATCTTCTTCTGACGTTTGTATCCAAGATGGTTGGCCAAATTATTCCTCCCGAGGATATGTATCAGGTGGGTCATCATATGCAACATTCATCATCAACATAGTCTATGTTGAGAAACTTAACTGCTTGCATAATGGTTTATCTTTGTTGCTTTAACTGTAATATATAGGAGTTCGTTTTCTGATTCAGAAGGCAGTTGATAAGATAACTAGACTCTTCACACTTAACTTAATATTCAAGGATCTCCAATTTTTATGTATATGCATGTTTGATGATAGTTGCTATACTTATTTATTTATTGAGTACAGGTGGTATGAGCTCAACTTCTTTATTGTATGCTTACACAATCTTCACTGTCTTGATGAGAGATATTCCCACATACTATCGTTTGTACTAGCCAACCATCTGTAGATTACGTGAAATATTATGCATTGTTATGATGTTGTAGTAGCCAACTATTTTTTGGTAATGGTGTTGACATACCTTTAATTTTTCGTGTGAAGATACCTTTCTGTCCCTGGTGGCGGTTGAAATATCTTCTTCTGATTTTCTGATGATTTGAATACTATGTGGTCTTTTGACTCCATGCTTGTATTGCTGATGATTTGATTGTTATATTTGAAATGTATATTTATGCGTTGTCTTTGACTGACATTGCTCCAAGTTTTTTTGTGAAATCAAGCCCTACTGGTGTCCCCCCTTCTGCCAAAATTTTATCGGTAGGGTTGAGCTTGTTATCTATGATATTTCTTTAGTCAGGCCCCATTGACTACTTTCTTAAAGGGTTTCCCTTGGAGTGTTTTTAGTTGCACTGCTCCTGAAGGTCAAATATCTTTGACCACATATGTCCCTAGCCATGTAGTTTCTAGCTTTCTTAGATTTCCTTGTACTTGACTGTCATATAGGAGTACCAAGTCCCCGTTATTAATATCCTTTGTTTTGAGATGTCGATCATGCCAATATTTTTTCTAGTTATTTTGTGTTTCTTAATGTTGTTGTGCCATCATTCTTTCCTCTTCTAATTTATTTAGATGATAGAGTTGTTGCCTTGTATTACATATATGGTCAAATTCCAACACTGATGTTATTCGACTAACATTAGCACATAAGTAAAGTGGTATGACGACTTCCTAACCATAGACTAAATTGAAAGGTGTATGTCCTATCGATATTTTATATGCTATTCTATAGGCCCATAATATTGTTGGAAGTTTGTCATCCTAGTCGTCTCTATCAAGTCCACATACTTTTGTTAAGCCTTTGTGTAAAGTATTGTTAAAAGATTCAACAAATTCATTGGCCTGCAGATGATAGACAATTGTATTTTTATGGTCGATCATGAATTTATTGAGAAATAATTCAATTTTACTATTGATAAAATGTGTTCCTTGGTCACTGATTATTGTCACAGGGAAGCCAAAACGAGTTACTATATTTTTGTAGATAAATTTTGTGGATGCTTCCTTTGTACAATTCTCGTCTGGTTCTACTTCTTCCCATTTGGTTAAATATTCTACGGCTGTAATGATATATCTTTCCCCTGTCCTTTTAGCTCTTTTTGGGAAAGGTCTGACAAAATCAATAACCCATATTTCAAATGGTAAGTTTAGATTTAGAGAATGTAAGGGCATCTCATTTTTCCAAAGTGGTCAGCCTATCCTTTGGCACTTATCACATTTCTTTATTTTCTCCTGACAGTCTTTGAGTAATGTCAACCATCAATGACCAGCTTGAAAATTTTTCTTGGCTGTCATATCAGCTCGTAAGTGACCCCCTATTGGGCATGCATGCACCTTCATAATGATATCTTCCCTATCATGGTCTAGTTCACATATCCTCAAAATATTTTTGAGGCCTAGCTTATAGAGGTAACCATTCATTAGGGTGAATGGTGCAACTTTCATTGCTAGGAATTTTCGTTTATTTGTTGGGAGATCATTAGGTGCTTTCTCCTCTTCTATGAAATTGGCAATCTCTTCTAGTTCCTTAGGGACCAATTCAACTATGAATAAGTTTGCATCTGGGAAAGCATCTTCAATTCCAGTAGGATATTCCCCTATCTCCAGTCAGGACAAGTGATCCGACCCGACATTTTTCTTCCCTGGTCAGACTATTAATTCAAATTCGAATTCTTGAAATAGAAGTAGCCATCAACACATTTTATGTTAGTTCATTGGTTTGTTTACGAGATATTTCAGCACCTGGTGATTTGTGAAGAATATAAATGGATTTTTTAATAAGTAGTGCTTGAATTTTTGTAGGGAAAAAAACATTACTAGGGCTTCACATTCTGTTGTTGAATAATTTCGTTCTACCTTGTTTAAATTTCGACTAGCATATGCATTCGGGTGGTCAATCAATTTGTCATACATCTGGGCCAAAACTGATTTGACAACGAGGTTGGATGCATCGACATGCACATGGAATTTCTTTGACCAGTCTGCAAATCTTAAGATAGGTGCTTCTACCAACTTTATTTTTAATATTTATTAAGACTTGTTGCATTCCTAGCTCCAATAAAATTCAGGTTCTTTGTTTAGTAACTCCTCAATCGGAAATATAATGTTAGAATAGTGACAAATAAACTTTCTATAGTATCCCATGTGCCCAAGGAATATTTTGATTTGTTTTTGGTTCACTGGTAGTTTCAATTTGATAATGCTTTTGATCTTAGCCATGTCGACTTTAATTCCATACTTGCATACTATATGGCCCAACAATATACCAATTGGCATGGAGAAGATGCATTTTTTAATATTTAAAGATGAATGGATTTGTCTGTATATTTCCAAAATCATTCATAACCATTGTATATGATATTTTAAGATATTATATATGGTATAATCATCAAAGTAATTCCATTGTTTTTCATATGTACTCCCGAAATGACTTATCCACTATTCTAGAAAAGACCGCTAGGGCATTTTTTAAACCGAAGGACATTACTCTCTAAGAAAAAGAGCCAAACTCAGAGACAAATGCCATTTTTTCTTGATCCTCTTTTGCTATCGGTACCTGATTATATCCAGATAAACCATCAGTGAACTATTATCATTCATGACCCGCAACTTCATTGATAGTTTTGTTGGAAAAAGGTGTTGGGAATGGGTTAGTCACTGTGAGTTTTTTTAATCCTTGAAAATCGACACAGATTCTCATATTTTTTGGGTCATGTTTCTTAGGTTGCACGACCATTAGAATTTCCCATTTCGAATTGTCGATTGGGTATATAATATTAGTAGTTAACATTGATTCTATTTCCTTTTGAACGATGGGTTTGTATTTGTGCACCAATTCATATGGCCATTTATTGATGGGTTTGGCTGTAGGGAGGAGTTCAATATTCATTTTTCCCATATCTTGTACGAGTCCTTTGAGGTCTTTATAGTCACGTGCAAAGACATCCTGATATTATTTTAGTATATTGACTATTTGCATGGTTTGTTTTTCTGATTAATAGTCACCTGCTCTGGCCATTTTTGGTCATCTGTCTATAGAGATGTCAAATTATCTGGTATTTATTTCCAAATCCATCCAGTCGAGAAATTTCGACTCATCTAGCTGAATTCTTCTTCTATGAATTGATTTTAACTTGAAGGGAAATTAAGTTTTTCTATGTGGTCATACTTTTATGTGTCTTCCTTGATCACAAAGCATACTGTTTTTACAAAATATTGTACTTCGAGGTGGTCCTTTTTCCATCGAAATATTTGTCTTGGAAAAATTATGTTTTCTATTTCTACTCGTCGAGTTATTACATTCTCTATGATATGTGTCAATACCAAGTTACAAGTCGAAGTCGGTCCCCTACCAAATTTTGTTTTTCCTTTTTCTTGAATTTTCTCGTGGCTTGGTTTTCCCAATTGTTTTTTGATTTCTCTAGTTTTCTCTTGCAAGAGTGCCTCTTTTGGATTAAATTCAAAATATTTAAGGAAGTTATCTTTATTTATCTCCATTAAAAAGTATGACTCAATGTTTCTTAAACCTTATACCACTTATGAGGTATATTATCTAATGTGTTCATGAATATGTGCGGCCATACTCTTTCATCTCGATAGCCTGCTTTTTTCCATTCTTGATTGTAAGTCTTTTGTATGTGGGCCATTGGGTCAAAACCAGGCTTAAAGATTAGGATTTTGATATTTGTAAAGATATTTTTCCCATCGAATATTTCCACAAAATACAATGTGGAAATATTCTATTTTGAAGTTGGTTTTCATGAGTCTCCCACCATCGGGCTGCTTGGCAAGTGAAGGACTTGAATAGATTTTGTATTATTCCTTGTTACCCAACTGATTTGGAGACTTTGTCTACATGTGTCAACAGAGAGCTTCGTTCATTAAACTGCGGTGAAGTTCTTGTGTATGCATTAGTTTGGATTAATGTTGGCATTTGTTTTAATTTTCTTTCAGTGACAAAAGAGACTACATTAATCAATAAGCATGTTCTGGATCGTTTGATACGTATTACCTCTATCAAAAAACATTCTTTGGCTTGAGCTTCATAATTATCCATCTGCGAATTGTACAGTTTGTTATCTAAATTTTGGCCTATCGACAATGGAGATCTGACTAGTATTTCTCCTTCAAAATTAGGTTCGACATTGTATTTTTGTTCACGCATTACTTGATATATTCTATGTGCTTCCTGGGCCTCGTCCCATGGTTTTCCTTCTTTTGGGTCTAGGGGGATCATGATTTTTCTTCTGCTTCCTTTTGTCTTGATCATGTCTCTTTCTAAAGATATCGTGGCTTTCATGTTCCAACCCTAGGGTCTTCCGAATAGTGCAGGATAAGTAGGAATTCCTTCGACCATGTTTATGACTTCAAAGTTGACTCTCGTTGGAATTCCCATTATACAAGTGATAACACTTTTGAGAGTGCCAATTTGTTCAATGAAGCTTTGATCTTCTAGTTTTAAATGGTTCATTGTCAGTTGCATCAAGGGTCTTCTGAGTTGGATCCATGTTTCCTTAGAAAGGATGTTTACTTGTGATCGAAAATCAACCATGACGTGTTTGATCATGGGGCCATCGAATTCTAGGTCGACTTGAGGATCAAAGTCGCTCGTAGTTTTGTCTTGACAACTACCTTACACTTTTTACCGGTCTTTGGTTTTCTTATATTCTTTTAATATGTTCAGTAGGTCAACAAGGCATCCTACTGATTGATTTTCTTTTATTAGTTGCAGAAATTACTCAATGGAAGTAATTGACATACTTGATCATCCTTCATTTGATTTATCCTGGTCGATATTTTTAAACAAGTTCAGTGATTCTTGCATTATCCTTTCTTCCTTGTCGAGGTCAGGATATGGAACTATGTTCCCTTGTCGATTTGGTGCCTCCCGATAATTATATTTATCTGATCCTGATATTGTGACCACATGGAGAGTTTTTGAATTCAAAATATCTTGTTTTGGTACTGTATGTAAGAGGTTTACATTTCTCTTGGTCATGAATTTTTCAACCACAATAAGAAAATATTCTAAGGAGTGATCTCCTACTCCGCAAATATTACAAAAATTTAAATCTGTTCTATGTTTTATTGGGTAGTCTATATTGATTTGATCTTCTTTCCAATAATTAAAGTAGTAATATCATCCTCGACCACGTCCTCTTCCAAAGCTTCCTCGTCCTCCTCTACCTCGACCTTGGTATCTGCCTCAACCTCGACCTCTATAACTGTTTCCTTTTTCAACATCCTGGTCGACTACTTTTGTATGATAAACTAAGTGGATATTTGTTCTGTTCTTACTGTTCTATCGACATTCAATGGGTAGAATGATTATTTTCCTCGTAGATATGACACCACTTGGGACATGCATTTCTTATATTATGCGGATAATATCTTGTTGCATGATTGGCTGATTCTTCACATATATCACAATAAGTTTTGATTTGGATGTGCCTAATTGTTGGGTCTAAGGTATCACTAAATTCGTAGTAGTATTTATTGTGAACTTCACTAGAGAAAATGGTACACAATGGTTCATTGCGAGCGAGTGATATGTTTTTAATTATCTGTTGTAGTTATGTGATCTTGTCTTCCAATCTCTTTTCAGCGCTCGATGAATTAATGGAGCCTTCATCGTCCATTTAAATCCTCTGAGCTGTTTTGAGGATGTATTCACATGTCGAAAGGTCATACATCCATAATGGATCTCTGATCTTCTGCAATAATCCTACTACAAACCATTGTACTAATAAATTTTCATCAATCAAGTATGGTAATTGACTCAGTAAATCCTTGAATATTTTGTCGTATCCACGCACACTTTCACCTGTATTCTTCTTGATTTCATTAAGTTTTTTCATTACTATATGACTTATATCTTGTGCCTTAAAGAATGAGAAGACATTCTTCTTTATTTGGTTCTTCGTTCCTATTTAATTGTCGGTAAAATTCATAAAACAAGTAAGAGATCCGACTCTAAGTGCTGCTCCAAATTGTTCCATTTTCTTTTCTTCGTCGACTATATCTACAACTTCCCAATATTCCTCACAAATGAACCTATGTCGTTTGGGATCTTCATCTCCTTTGTAAATAGGGATGTGATTAAGCCCCATTGTTGGTTTCTTTTTAAGAAGTGGAATTATTGCAAGATATTTAGTCGAAGTCGACTTGGAGGTTGACATAGTATTATTTTATGGAGTCAAGGTTGTGTTGACGGGTGAAATTGACCGTCCGTCAACTGAGAGAGTGGAACCGGTCCGGGGTTGTCTAATAACCCAAGCCGTTTGGAATGAACCACCCTGACGGGTTTAGTGGCTCCGTTAGCCGATCTAAGGTCCTAGGAAAACCAAAGAGAAAACTAATCTAAACTAACTAATCTAACTAAAACAAATAAAACAAACTAAACTAACTAAAAAAATATAAAACAAACTAGCCAAAACTAAATACAACAAACTAATACTAACTAACTAACAAATACACTAATCTAGTTAAAACTAACTACTAAACAAACTAACTAATCTACTATTTACAAACTACTAATTAACTGTCTAATTACTAATCGCACTATGACTTATTCACAAAATATACAATATCTACAATTTATAGATTTGATTAAAACCTGAAAAATTCATTTGCTTTCTGCCTTATGACAGAGAAAGATATTTTTGTTGATTTTATGATTTATGAACAAGAAATAAAACTTACTGAAATTAAACAATCTAATATACTACTTCTAATGATAAATCTAACTAAACTTATATCTAAACTAAACTACTAATAAATACACTAAACAAACAATTGAAAAACTGACTTGGAAACGCTCCAAATTTGTCCTGTGTATGATGACTTCGAAGCTCGTTGGAGGAAGGAAACTCGCACCGGATGATCCAGAAGCTTCTCGTAAATGATAGCTGCAATGCTCTAAGATTTGTCTTATAGGACAAACAAGACATAAAAAATCATAACAATTGTAGGATTTATAAATCTCTGCAATAAGGGAAACCTGTTATGAAAAAACTTATACTTAATAACTCAACTTATGAAGAAGAGAAATCTGTCATTCACAAACTGAATCAAATAATTGCTATGTTTTTTATACACTGGAAGAAATCAGATATGGATTATATGGATTGAATCATATCATTTGCAAAAGACTAAGATAGCTAAAGTAGTCATTAACCAAATGCAAATTGATACACATAAACATAAAACAAAATATTGATATTATGAAAAGCTAAAGCTATAGCAGAATATCAAATTCTGTCTCAGTCTGTATTAAAATTCCATATCCTTGTTCTCCCACGAATGAGGATCATTATTACAAAAAATAATAGGTATTTATAAGTTTTTCCACAGGGTAAAACCTCCCTGTGGAAGTTATAAAACTGTTTACATAATCTGGGAAGATATTCCCAAGATCAACTAAACTAGGAAACTAAAATGAAACCAAAGCATCTAAATATCCTCTAAATTGTCCATCAAATCCCATGCAATTTCGAATTCACCTGAAAAGGATCCAAAATAGACAAGTTAGAAGACTCTTTTATTAATAAAATGATTAAAATTAAATTCTATAGACTAGCTACAGAATCATCTGATTCTGTAGCTAGTCTAAATAAAGATACATAATCAGAATTTAGATTAATTCAAATCTTTAAAAATAATTAAATTTAATCTTCATTCAAGAACTATCTGAAAACGAATCATTTAGTTTGAAAGAATTATACCAATAGTATCCACATAATTTAACCGAATACAGAGATAGCAATACTCTGTTTCGATCATTATCATAAGTCGGGTAGACAGAATAAAAACCAAACAGTTTTGAGAATCGTTTCATATCCAATTTGAAAGTAATGCAATCAAACAAATCGCAGGCAAACGTTGTGTTTTTTTAACAACAAGAGATACGATCAGATCGAAACAAAATCGTTTTAAAATCATTATAGCTGTCATGACACAAGTTGATTAATTCACACAGGTGCGAGAATCAACTTCATATAAAATCGTAACCAGATCGATTTGACTTTGATCAAAATCATAATAGAATCAACAGAAGTGATAATTGGTTATTGCAAAATGGGCAAATAACTTGATTGGTATTGAACAGAAACATTAATTTCAAACGAATCATGACTGAGTTTAACATGAAAATAAATCGTGAATCCGGATATAACCAATCTCGTTCTACAAATCAAAATAACACAGAGCATCCACTGTAATACGAATCCAAATCACAATATGTTTGAGCTAACAGTACTTTAATCAATGCGAATTAACGGATTGGGATTTAACATAATCGTTACGAATCAAATCCATTCCATGATTTGGGCGTGTTTGTACAGGCTTAAATAAAAAGCAATGTTTCCAAGAAATAGAGTCACATTAGAAACGATCCGAGTTATTCCTCTTCTTTGAAGGTCATATGGCACAACAAACCGTAAAAATTAACCTCATCAAAATCGTTTCCAATCATAGCATATGAATTATAACGAAATCAAATCGAAATGTGATCGTATTCTAAATTGAGTATGAGAGACATTTCCAAACAAATTCGATTTGACAACGAAGCATCCATTTTAATTCAATCAAACAAATCAAATCCACACTAAGATCAATCAAATCGATGAAAATCTAAGAGAGACTAAACTGGGACTGATCGGAAAAACAAAATTTTATTTACCGAAAGGAAAATATACAGTCAATTCATAATATAAACAGAGCTATCCGAGAGCAAGATCTAATCACTATATTAATCAGAATTATTCACAGAGCTAAACGATATTAACATCATACCTGTTTGGCGAGCAGATAGCTTTGATTATGACAACTTAGAGTTGATAACCGCAGTGGATGATTCCACGTTTTTGAATAGGATAGAACCGGTTGTCTTTTGTTTTTTATTTGCTGCTTGGAGCTTGGCCTTTTGACTGGTTAGCAGTGCAATTTGATCTTCCAATGATTGAATCATCGATTGGAGTTTTGGAACATCAATATAATATCGCTCTAACCATGAATTGCATTGGTCACAGGGTGACTGTGTGGGTTTAGACAGAGCAGGCGAGGGTTTGGGCAAATGACCGAGGGTTTCATAAGGCAATTCAATACCTGGGTAGTTAGGGTCGTCCTTTAGGCAGGGGGGTAGGTTTGACACAAAATCATAAGGGGGGTTCTGCACATAAACCTTGCGAATAAGGGTATTCGCTGGCCAAGAAACGCTCAACCTCTGAATTAGAGTCTTTACTCAAAATGATAGGATTTGGCTCAACAGGGGGCTTTGGCTTGTTCCTTGCCATTCGTGAAATCAAACGTGCATTCCTTTTACCCTTATCATTGGCAGTAGGGTTTTCCTTGGACTTTTTTGCCACAGGCTTAAAAGTCTCAACACTCTTAGTCACAGTGTGGGGTAAGTCGATAGGAGTGTCGACCGAGGGCTTAGGCAGTAGGATATGGTAGGGCACCAGGGGTACAACCTTAACCTCACTCACCATAGGTTTGTCAACCTGTGTAGGGTTCGGATCCTCGAAACCATTCCGAGAAATGAAAATGCTCCAGCTATCCCCGTGCAAACTCAGATGATAGACAACGATAAGCTTGATAAGCCCATAATGAAACAGGCTACTGTCATCCTGATGCCTTTTGAACTTCTTCGACATTTTAAACAGGCTACGATGCAAATAATAGGGCATATTGAGCTGATATCCCATAAAAACCATAAGAAAACGCAGGTGGTGGAGGAACACAAGTCCGTATCGACCTTCACAGGTCACGAACTGTTTGATTATCATCAATAAATCGTGCCATCGCGGTTTAAGTGCAGAGATAGAAATACGTCGATCACAAGAGGTAACCTTGCGCGAGAGGAAGAGCAGTGTCCATGGGACCTCCTCGACCTTGAAATTCTTGAACCATCGTTGTCCAGTGGCAGGCAAATCCGTAGCAAGACTGATGAATTTCTCATCAATTTCCAATTGTATGTCGCCTACTTTGGCTTGAAACCCAGCGAAGGTCATGGCAAACTGTCGAGCTACAAAAAGGTTAAAACACTCGAATCGTTTCACGAAGGTAAGCAATCCACTTTCTGCCAAATCTTGGCAAGCGTTATCGAACATCAACAGGGCTTGACTGCCATTGGGTTCAACTCGCATGACTGGGGCCATGGAGCCGAACACATGGTACGGAAAGGGTTTGAATCACCACTACACACAGGAGCAGAGCTACCCGAACCAACAACAATGAACGAGCAAAAGGAGTAAGCGTTAATGTGCGCATGCGAAGGTGGTGGAGTCTGCCATGCATAATATTCATTATCCAAGTACAACCGCCAAATTTCATAGCTGTTCACTCCATAATAATAGTTCAACCATTAATTCATGTGTACAACTAATAAAATCAATGCGTATACCAATGTGTGCAAGCGTTATACCATAGTGTTTAAGCATTCGACATATGAATCAAAACCCAAAATCAAATATGCACCATTGTATTAAATCATATAATCAAAAGTTCAACCAAGGTGCCAAAATGATATTGCATATAGTTGACAAGCCAAATGGTTATGAAAAGATTGACATAAGGATCATATCATATATATAAAAAGATTAATTAATCATAACCCCTATGCATTTCCATAGAATCAATGGTTAGGCAAGTCATAAAAAGTGTAAATCCAAATAGGCAATGCCTTACAAACTCAATAAAATCAAGTTATGCAATCAATATAAGAATGTCCAAGGAGCATAGTTCGAAAGTCCTTTCAGCCATATAACGATAAACAAAAGGTAAGTGTAGTAGGTATATCGATAAAAAGATCATGACAGTTCAGATAGTGATCGAAATGTGACCTCGAAAGGAGAAGTTTTCACACTTACAGTCGTGAAAACTTAACGAAGACAAATGTGCAAATGTCGCATAAAATAAAAATGTCGTCTATTTGAAAAATGCGACGAAAACTTGATGTTTGCAAGACATAGGTGTAGGCAGCTTGTGAGACGATAAAAAAAGGTGAGTTGGCTACCAACAATGGCGACACACTGGTAGAAGCAATTATCTCTGTTAAAGAAACAAATTCAGATTAGGACAACAAAGAAAATTTCAACTCAGAAATAACAACCAGTAAATCGTACGAACACCATCATTAATCATTCTTTTCATCAGTGTTTAAAAGATGAAAACCAATAACAATCTAAAGATCAACAAGTCACGATATTAAAGGTAAAATCTCCAATACTGTTGGCATGGCCACTGCTGCCATTATGTGTCCATAGCCTCGACAGGGTTGCCATTTAACCCACTCTGACATCTGTATCCTGTCAAGAAGTTCTAGATCAGAATAAAGGACATTAAAGAGGTTTTTTATATTTTTTGCAGATTTTCATGTACTCGACATTGCTTCGCTGCCAGTGGGCCTGTTCAGTACCTCGACGAAGTTGTCTTTGCGTCATGCATGCATTTACCCGCTGCCAGCAGACCTGTTCAGTATCCCGGCGGGTTTATAAGCACTTCCCACAACTCTTATTCATAATTTATTTTATTTTATTTTGTTTTTCTTTTATAGATATATAGTTGAGCGGGGTGACGCTGAAAATCTTTGATATTTTAACATAATATTTTCAGACCTTATCATAATTTTTAGCGTTGTTCTTTATTTAGCTCCAGAGATTTTTTATTTTCAAAACAACTTCCTATGACAGGGAGACATCCTTTGAGTCATTCCTTTACGGAAAAGGGACAGCGTAAAAAGATAATAGATGATCATGACAAACTTTGCTCAGAGATCGAAATCAGTAAACTTCTTTCAAACAACAATTTTTCCAACACAGATATCAGTTTCAGCGATATATCATTGATTTTTGTACAAATTTTCAGAAGTTACTTCAGTGCAGGAATTTTCTATCATTTTTGTTTGAATAGTTGAATGTACAGGTATGTGTATGTCCAAAAACGCAAACTGATAAATTCAAATCAAAATCAAAATAGAAAGAAAACGAAAACGCAAGCAAAATGAAATTATTTACATAATATACAAGGGTAGTTATCAAGCAAAGTATCTTTTCAAGGCTTGGCCATTCACCGGGTAGGTGTCAAGCTGCCCTTCAAGGTTCTGCAATCGAAAGGAACTAGGACCCAACTTTTCAGCAATTAAAAATGGTCCAAGCCATAAGTTTTGAAATTTGGTGTGCTCACCCTTTCCTTCGTGTGGTTTGTCCCACTTCAAGACGAGATCGCCTACTTCGAAATTCCTATCAGAAGCATAATTAGAATCGAACCAGCTTTTAATCAATTGTTGATGTTGATCTAACTTACGCTTAGCTTGGGCTCTTACTTTTTCCAACTTCATCAAAGCGTTAATTCGGATTTCTAACGGGGAACAGTCTTCTTCTTGGACTTTTTGTGACAATTGAAGCGAAGGAAGAAGAATGTGAGGTGGCAGAATTGCTTCCCTGCCATAAACGAGAAAAAAGGGGGAGTTACATATAGCGGCTTTGGGCGTTACCCTATCATCCCACAACGTGTTCAGCAGTGCATTGTGCCAATTCTTGTGATTTTCAACCACAGTTCTCTTGATAATTTTAATCAAGTTCTTGTTTTTTGATTCTACTAAGCCGTTGCCCTGGGGGTAGTAACTTGAAGAATACTTCAGCTTTATTCCTTTTTCCAAAGAAAACTCACTCATCTCAAGAGAAGAAAAGTATGAAGCATTGTCAAAGACTAGAAAATCAGGGATACTGAAACGGGTAATAACATTCGAGTTTAGAAAGGCAATTACCTGACTGGTGTTGACATTTCTTAGCGCAATAGCTTCAGACCATCGAGTAAAGTAATCTGTGGATGTCACAATATACTTGTGCTGTTGCGAGGATGGAGGGTTAACTAGACCTATGATATCAAGGCCCCATTGCTGGAAAGGAGAATCTACTGAAACAGGTTGCAAGGGAAAGGCTGGTTTTTGCAACCGCCCTGATGCTTTCTGACAGATAACACATTTGCGACACAAGGCATGGGCGTCCCTAAAAAGCGTGGGCTAGTAGTAACCGGCTCTTAAAACCTTATGAGTAGTGGTGTCGCCATCGGNCCTCCTACATGCAACTCTAGCAAGACTTTTTCTGCTTTGTCTTTTTCGAGACAACACATCAGTACACCGTCAAAATTCTGACGAAACAGTACACCGTTAATTAGATGAAAGGAGGCGGACTTTAGCCTCAACGCTCTTTTCTTGGCGAGGTCAAGGTGACTGGGTGCTGACCCATGTTCAAGACAGAATCTAATATCGCTGTACTAGGGACTAATGAGGTTTTGTGCGCAACAAATCAAACTTTGATCACTTTGTCCAAGGTTTGACGTATCACTATCTTCTTGCTGTCTTGTTTCCGAATCAACAACCAACTTACACAACCCTTGGCCTCTCATGATCTGAGCTGGGGTGATTTCTAAGTCATACTCCTGCAAGGAGGTGACCCAGTTAGCTCTCTTCTCTCCAAACTCCTTCTGCACTAACAAGTTCCTTACGACGGGGTAGGGGACAATGACTTTCGTCCTTGACTTAAAAAGATAGGATCGAAAATGCTTAACTGCTTTGAAAACATCGTAGGCTTGTCGATCGACCGCTGGTTAGTTAAGTTCAACACCTTTGAAAGCAGAGCTCATAAAGGCGATGGGTACTTCGTTGTTCTCGAAATTCTTCTGAGTTAGGACTGCGGCATAGGAACGATCAGAGGCAAAAGTATAGAGTGTAAAATCTTGAGAGAAGTCAGGGATCATGAGAGACGAAGTGTCTATTATAGCCTTCTTTATCGCATTAAAATCTTGGTTTTTTGTGGGTCCCCAGTGATATTGGGTGTCTTTCTTAATCAGGTTCTATAGAGGTCTGACCATTTCGGAGAAACTGGGGGCGAGTCTTCTCACGAAATTAATCTGGCCTAAAAAAGACTGCATGTATTTTTTGGATGTGGGAGGAGGAAGTTTAGCGATGACTTGAGTCCTTTCGGGGTCAATAATCATTCCATCACTAGACACAATCAATTCTAGTAATTTACCCTGTTCTACTGCAAAGATAGACTTTTTGGGGTTCAGGGAGATGCCGTATTTACGACATCGTAGCAGAATGGCTCGTAAGTGAGCTAGATGATCGTCTTTGTTTTTAGAATAAACGGTCACATCATCTAAGTAAACTACAACGAACTGATTGATTAATCCTCAGAAAGAAATGTCCATTGCTCTCTGAAAGGTAGCACCAGCGTTAATCAATCCAAAGGGCATTTTGCGATAAGCATAAGTGCCCCACGGAGTACGGAAGGTAGTTTTGAGTTGGTCTGGTGGAGACACCAGGACTTGGTTGTATCCAGAGAAACCATCCAATAAAGATAGCCTCTCGAAACTAGATACCTGTTGAAGGATCTGTTCCATGGGTGGGACAGGATAGTTATCTTTGTCAGACGCTCTATTGAGGTTCCAGAAATCGACGCAAAGTCGAATTTCCCAATTTTTCTTTCGAACTGGGACAAGGTTGGACACCCATTGAGTGTGCCTAATAGGAAAAATTATTTTAGCACTTAGGAGTTTATTCAATTCTTTTTGAACGGTCGGTTCTAGTTTAGGGTGCATTTTCCTCAGTTTCTGTTGGAAAGGTAAAGTTTGGGGCTTCATCGGGATGACACGCTGTATGATATTAGGGTCGAACGTTTTGAGATCATCATACGTCCATGAAAAGACATCTTTAAATTATTTAAACAACTTAACAAAAGCATCTTTTTCTTGTCTAGATCATCCCAAGCCTAGAATAATACACTGAGGATTTTCACTAGTTCCTAAATTGACTTTTTCATAAGATAACGAGGAACTGTTGGTTTTACAATTGACCGTCTTTTTAAATTTATCTTCAAAATCGTAAAACTTTTCTAATCTAACTATAGATTTGGGTATGGAATTTACCATGTTCGATAGAGCTTCAGGAGATTTCAGATTAGGCATTACCATAAAATCGTGCAAATTGTCATCGTGCATGCGTTCATCTATCACCGCGCCTTGGAAGGTTTCTTCCATGTGTAGAAAGTTAATGATTTTCTGATCATCGTCAAATACTCTCCAGTTTGTGATATTGTTAGGAATAGATGGTCGAAACAATAGCTCAACTAAGAATGCGTTTGGGGACAAGCCTTATGCAGGAAGAAGTTTAGAGGCTACATTAGCTAGTAGATCTACTTCAACATTATTTAGTCTAGGAATGGAATTTATATTAAAAGCAGAAAATTGGTTCATAAGATTCCATACCTCAAACTGGTAACTTTTGAGATGTGGGGAAAGACAGTGTATAGAGTCTCTTACCTATCTGACCGCTATTTCAGAGACGCAAAATACAACCAGGTTTTGAATGTTCATATCCAGAGCTTTTCTGAGACCTTGTAGTAAAGCCTCCTATTCTGCAGTATTGTTAGTACATTCAAATTCTAGTCTACAAGCCATTAATGTCTTGTTACCTGCCAGATCAATAATGATGCAGCCTGCTCCAGCTCCTTCTTTGGACTTTGAACCATCGAAATATAGAGGCCAAATTTGATTTGCATCGGGCTCATGAGACTGTTGTATAGAAGCAGTTGGTTGCATACATGCTACACTCTCGGACTGTTGTTCTGGATTGGTGATAGGTGAAACCTCGTCCATGAAGTTTCTGAAGAAGGTGTCCATCCCTTGGACTTCGGGTGAATCAGCAGAAGGTGTATATGGTTCGTTGGGATCGTTCAAATATGTAATCGTGAATTTAAGATAGCACTCACGATTCACCCTGATCTTGATTGGCTTACCGTTTTCTGGGAGACATAAGTGAGACCGGTCCGTTGCGAAGTAACCATGTAGCTGCTCCGACCAGTACCTTCTTAAAAACATACCATACACTTCTGGAATATCCACAACAATTATGTCAATAACCTGATGAACCTTAGGGTTAGACGATAATCTAATCAATACATTTTTTAGTTCGCCTATAAATTTAACATCGGTCCGATCAAGTTGTATGATTTTCAAAGTAGATGGTTCCACTTCAGCGTTAATCTTTTGGTAGATAGACCAAGGAATCACATTGGATGACGCTCCTGAGTCCACCATACAATTATGCACATTTCTATTGAAAATTTCGAAAGTTAAAAGAAAAGGAGGTACATTCTTGCGAGTGCTTGGATTAATAGCTTGTGGTTTCTTACTCACAATTTCTAAGGCTACTTTATTTACATTATTTACAGGGACTATAGGAAGGATTCCTTTATCTTGAGGATCAAGATTATTTTTAGTGGAAGTGTTTTGCGGAACTTTGCTTTGCACAATCTTGTTACCATTCTTGCCATTGTCTGAAATATTTTGCAACATTTTTTGTAACAAAAATAGAAATTTTAACAACTCATAAATAAAAATGTTAGCCCTTAACTTTTTTAATTCTTCAACAACATCATAATCTAATTTAGGGTTCACATTACTCTGTTTCGGTTCAACTAATTTAGATGGCTTTGGAGGTGAAGTTGTAGTGTTCTCGGTAGAAGGCTTGTTTGCTGTCTTACTCCTAGTGTTATAAGGGTGAACAGTCTCGAATTTGGCTTGGAAGATACTATCCGAGAAGTGTCCAAAGATGTTTGGAGAAGACTCTTCTTCTTGGACTGTCTCTGGTTCAACTACCTCCTCAGGAATCTTAGGAGGGATCAAGTTATCTTGGGCTTCTAGAATTGTTTGAAGAGCACATTGCAAACTTTCTAGATTAAGGCCTTCGGGGGTTGGGTTAGGTCGATTGGTAGGAAAGGGCTTTCGGAAAGGAGGTTTGTAGGTTCCTTTCCTTGAGGAAGCTTCTTCAGTCGACCTTTTTGAGTCTATAACTTGATTAGACAGTTTTTGAACAACTTTAGTAAGGTTTTCCAAATCAGAGTTTTCAGGTTGCGTTTTACTTTGAGTAGGTCTGGGGAGGATTTCTATCTTCTTTTTGGAAGAAGAAACAGTCTCGGTTTCATTGCTAGAAGAGTCCTTAAGACTAAGTATGTCTTTTTCTATCTGGCTGGCCTCCTCGAAGGCCTCTAACAACGTGGCTTTCTTAGATCGTTTAACCCAAATAGCTATACTTTGATGCAATGCTTTAGTATAGTAAGCTATTATAAGACTCTCAGAAGGCATAGAATCTGTCGGGATTCAGTTTTTAAGCGTCAAGAATAATTGATTAAAATCTTTAACTTTTTCTTTTGGGTTCATTTTTAAGTTTGAAAGGTCCATGACTAAGACTTCCGGAGGTTTACCGTCTCCGAACTTTTCCAAAAAGCATGACTCAAACTTTTCCCAAGACACGATAGTATGGGGTTGTTGGGCAAAGTACCAAGTGGCTGCATTACCCTCGAAAGTATATGGGAACAAACTATAGAAAACATCTTCATGTTCGACATTGCGGAGTCTAATGGCTAACATAAATTTTTTAATATGATCTTCAACTATTTGTTTTGAATCAGGATCAAACTTGGGAATCCATTTCTTTGGGTGCTTAGGTAAAGGGTGCTGGGTTCCAGGTACAACTACGGCATCCTGGTCCAACGAAGGTCTGGCAGGGTTGTTCTGATTTGCCATTGGGGTAGTGGGTGTGGAAGGCTGAGAAGGTGAATTGCCTTTTTCAGAAGAATCTCCTCCAGAAGAGGAAGGAGATGATGGAGGTGGTGAAGGAGATATCCCAGATCCTCCTGCAGTAGGATTTGAGTTTGGATCTGTAAGACTCACA
>JASDQU010436955.1:77531-95670 GCA_032191745.1 Picea mariana
CTAATCTAAACGAACTAATCTAACTAAAACAAATAAAACAAACTAAACTAACTAAAAAAATATAAAACAAACTAACTAAAAATAAATACATCAAACTAATACTAACTAACTAACAAATACACTAATCTAATTAAAAATAACTACTAAACAAACTAACTAATCTACTATTTACAAACTACTAATTAACTGTCTAATTACTAATCGCACTATGATTATTCACAAAATATACAATATCTACAATTTACAGATTTGATTAAAACCTGAAAAATTCATTTGCTTTCTGCCCTAAGACAGAGAAAGATATTTTTGTTGATTTTATGATTTATGAACAAGAAATAAAACTTATTGAAATTAAAAAATCTAATATACTAATTCTAACGATAAATCTAACTAAACTTATATCTAAACTAAACTACTAATAAATACACTAAACAAACAATTGAAAAACTGACTTGGAAACGCTCCAAATTTGTCCTATGTATGATGACTTCAAAGCTGGTCAGAGGAAGGAAACTCGCACCGGATGATCCAGAAGCTTCTCCTAAACGATAGCTGCAATGCTCTAAGAGTTGGCTTACAGGACAAACAAGATATAAAAAATCATAACAATTGTAGGATTTATAAATCTCTGCAATAAGGGAAACCTGTTATGAAAAAACTTATACTTAATAACACAACTTATGAAGAAGAGAAATCTGTCATTCACAAACTGAATCAAGTAATTGCTATGTTTTTTATACACTGGAAGAAATCAGATATGGATTATATGGATTGAATCATATCATTTGCAAAAGACTAAGATAGCTAAAGTAGTCATTCACCAAATGCAAATTGATACACATAAACATAAAACAAAATATTGATATTATGAAAAGCTAAAGCTGTAGCAGAATATCAAATTCTGTCTCAGTCTGTATTAAAATTCCATATCCTTGTCCTCCCATGAATGAGGATCATTATTACAAAAAATAATAGGTATTTATAAGTTTTTCCACAGGGTAAAACCTCCCCGTGGAAGTTATAAAACTGTTTACATAATCTAGGAAGATATTCCCAAGATCAACTAAACTAGGAAACTAAAATGAAACCAAAGCATCTAAATATCCTCTAAACTGTCCATCAAATCCCATGCAATTTCGAATTCACCTAAAAAGGATCCAAAATAGACAAGTTAGAAGACTCTTTTATTAATAAAATGATTAAAATTAAATTCTATAGACTAGCTACAGAATCATCTAATTTTGTAGCTAGTCTAAATAAAGATACAGAATCAGAATTTAGATTAATTCAAATATTTAAAAATAATTAAATTTAATCTTCATTCAAGAACTATCTGAAAATGAATCATTTAGTTTGAAAGAATTATACCAACAATATCCACATCATTTAACCAAATACAGAGATAGCAATACTATGTTTCGATCATTATCATAAGTCGGGTAGACAGAATCAAAACCAAATAGTTTTGAGAATCGTTTCATATCAGATTTGAAAGTAATGCAATCAAACAAATCGCAGGCAACCATTGTGTTTTTTTAACAACAAGAGATACGATCAGATCGAAACAAAATCGTTTTAAAATCATTATAGCTATCATGACACAAGTTGATTAATTCACACAGGTGCGAGATTCAATTTCATATAAAATCGTAACCAGATTGATTTGACTTTGATCACAATCATAATAGAATTAACAGAAGTGATAATTGGTTATTGCAAAATGGGCAAATAACTTGATTGGTATTGAACAGAATCATTAATTTCAAACGAATCATGACTGAGTTTAACATGAAGATTAATCGTGAATCCGGATATAACCAATCTCATTCTACAAATCAAAATCAAACAGAGCATCCACTGTAATACAAATCCAAATCACAATATGTTCGAGCTAACAATACTTTAATCAATGCGAATTAACCGACTGGGATTTAATATAATCGTTATGAATCAAATCCATTCCATGATTTGGGCGTGTTTGTACAGGCTTAAATAAAAAGCAATGTTTCCAAAGAAACAGAGTCACATTAGAAACGATCGGAGTTATTCCTGTTCTTTGAAGGTCATATGGCACATCAAACCGTAACAATTAACCTCATCAAAATCGTTGCCAATCATAGCGTATGAATTATAACGAAATCAAATCGAAATGTGATCGTATTCTAAATTGAGTATGAGAGACATTTCCAAACAAATTTGATTTGATAGCGAAGCATCCATTTTAATTCAATCAAACAAATCAAATCCAGACTAAGATCAATCAAATCGATGAAAATATAAGAGAGACTAAACTGGGAATGATCGGAAAAACGAAATTCTATTTACTCAAAGGAAAATATACAGTCAATTCATAATATAAATAGAGCTATCCGAGAGCAAGATCTAATCACTATATTAATCACAATTATTCACAGAGCTAAACGATATTAACATCATACCTATTTGGTGAGCAGATAGCTTTGATTATGACAACTTAGAGTTGATAACCGTAGTGGCTGATTCCACATTTTTGAACAGGATAGAACCGGTTGTCTTTTGTTTTTTATCCGCTGCTTGGAGGTTGGCCTTTTGACTGGTTAGCAGTGCAATATGATCTTCCAATGATTGAATCCTCGATTGGAGTTTTGGAACATCAATATAATATCACTCTAACCATGAATTGCATTGGTCACAGGGTGACTGTGTGGGTTTAGACAGAGCAGGCGAGGGTTTGGGCAAATGACCGAGGGTTTCATAAGGAAATTCAATACCCGGGTAGTTAGGGTCGTCCTTTAGGCAGGGGGTAGGTTTGACACAAAATCATAAGGGGGGTTCTGCACATAAACCTTGCGAATAAGGGTATTCGCTGGCCAAGAAACGCTCAACCTCCGAATCGGAGTCTTCACTCAAAACGATAGGATTTGGCTCAACAGGGGGCATTGGCTTGTTCCTTGCCATTCGTGAAATCAAACGTGCATTCCTTTTACCCTTATCGTTGGTAGTAGGGTTTGCCTTGGACCTTTTTGCCACAGGCTTAACAGTCTCAACACTCTTAGTCACAGTGTGGGGTAAGTCGATAGGAGGGTCGACCGAGGGCTTAGGCAATAGGATATGGTAGGGCACCGGGGGTACAACCTTAACCTCACTCACCATATGTTTGTCAACCTGTGTAGGGTTCGGATCCTCAAAACCATTCCAAGCAATGAAAATGCTCCAATTATCCCCGTGCAAACTCAGATGATAGACAATGATAAGCTTGATAAGCCCATAATGAAACAGGCTACTGTCAGCCTGGTGCCTTTTGAACTTCTTCGACATTTTAAACAGGCTACGATGCAAATAATAGGGCATATTGAGCTGATATCCCATAAAAACCATAAGCAAACGCAGGTGGTGGAGGAACACAAGTCCGTATCGACCTTCACAGGTCACGAACTGTTTGATTATCATCAATAAATCATGCCATCCCGGTTTAAGTGCAAAGATAGACATACCTCTATCACATGAGGTAACCTTACGTGAGAGGAAGAGCAGTGTCCATGGGACCTCCTCGACCTTGCAATTCTTGAACCATCATTGTCCAGTGGCAGGCAAATCCGTAGCAAGACTGATGAATTTCTCATCAATTTCCAATTGTATGTCACCTACTTTGGCTCGATAGCCATCGAAGGTCATGGAAAAATGTCGAGATACGCAAAGGTTAAAACCCTCGAATCGTTTCACGAAGGTAAGCCATCCACTGTCTGCCAAATCTTGGCGAGCATTATCGAACATCAACAGGGCTTGACTGCCATTGGGTTAAGCTCGCACAACTGGGGCCATGGAGCCGAACACATGGTAAGGGAAGGGTTTGAATCACCACTACATAGAGGAGAAGAGCTACCCGAACCAACAACAATGAATGAGCAAAATGGGTAAGCGTTAATGTGCGCATGCGAAGGTGGTGGAGTCTGCCATGCATAATATTCATTATCCAAGTACAACTGCCAAATTTCATAGCTGTTCACTCCATAATAATAGTTCAACCATTAATTCACATGTACAACCAATAAAATCAATGCATATACCAATGCATGCAAGTGTTATACCATAGTGTTTAAGCATTCGACATATGAATCAAAACCCAAAATCAAATATGCGCCATTGTATTAAATCATATAATCAAAAGTTCAACCAAGGTTCCAAAATGATATTGCATATAGTCGACAAGCCAAATGGTTATGAAAAGATTGACATAAGGATCATATCATATATATAAAAAGATTAATTAATCATAACCCCTATGCATTTCCATAGAATCAATGGTTAGGCAAGTCATAAAAAGTGTAAATCCAAATGTTCAATGCCTTACAAACTCAATAAAATCAAGTTATGCAATCAATATAAGAATGTCCAATGAGCATAGTTTGAAAGTCCTTTCAGCCATATAATGATAAACAAAAGGTAAGTGCAGTAGGTATATCGATAAAAAGATCATGAAAGTTCAGATAGTGATCAAAATGTGACCTCGAAAGGAGAAGTTTTCACGCTTATAGTCGTGAAAACTTAACAAAGACAAATGTGCAAATGTCGCATAAAATAAAAATGTCGTCTATTTGAAAAATGCGACGAAAACTTGATGTTTGCAAGACATAGGTGTAGGCAGCTTGTGAGACGATAGAAAAAGGTGAGTTGGCTGCCAAAAATGGTGACACACTGGTAGAAGCAGTTATCTCTGTTAAAGAAACAAATTCAGATTAGGACAACAAAGAAAATTTCAACTCAGAAATAACAACCAGTAAATCGTACGAACACCATCATTAATCATTCTTTTCAGTAGTGTTTAAAAGATGAAAACCAATAACAGTCTAAGATAAGCAAGTCACGATATTAAAGGTAAAATCTCCAATACTGTTGGCATGGCCACTGCTGTCAGCAGGCGTCCATAGCCTCGATAGGGTTTCCATTTAATCCACTCTAACATCTGTATCCTATCAAGAAGTTCTAGATTAGAATAAAGGACATTAAAGAGGTTTTTTATATTTTTTGCAGATTTTCATGTACTCGACATTGCTTCGCTGCCAGCGGGCCTGTTCAGTGCCCCGACGAAGTTGTATTGCCATCATGCATGCATTTACCCGCTGCCAGCAGACCTGTTCAGTATCCCGACGGGTTTACAAACACTTCCCACAGCTCTTATTCATAATTTATTTTATTTTATTTTGTTTTTCTTTTATAGATATATAGCTGAGTGGGGTGACGCTGAAAATCTTTGATATTTTAACATAATTTTTTCAGACCTCATCAGAATTTTTAGCGTTGTCCTTTATTTAGCTCCAGAGATGTTTTATTTTCAAAACAACTTCCTATGACAGGGAGACATCTTTTGATTCATTCCTTTACGGAAAAGGGACAGTGTAAAAATATAATAGATGATCATGACAAACTTTTCTCAGAGATCGAAATCAATAAACTTCTTTCAAACAACAAATTTTCCAACATAGATATCAGTTTCAGCAATATATCATTGATGTTTGTACAAATTTTCAGAAGTTACTTCAGCGCAGGAATTTTCTATCATCTTTGTCTGAATAGTTGAATGTACAGGTATGTGTATGTCCAAAAACGCAAACTGATAAATTCAAATCAAAATCAAAACAGAAAGAAAACGAAAACACAAACAAAATGAAATTATTTACATAATATACAAGGGTAGTTATCAAGCAAAGTATCTTTTTAGGGCTTGGCCATTCACCGGGTAGGTGTCAAGCTGCCCTTCAAGGTTCTGCAATCGAAAGGAACTAGGACCCAACTTTTCAGCAATTAAAAATGGTCCAAGCCATAAGTTTTGAAATTTGGTGTGCTCACCCTTTCCTTCGTGTGGTTTGTCCCACTTCAAGACGAGATCACCTACTTCAAAATTCCTATCAGAAGCAGAATTAGAATCGAACCAGCTTTTAATAAATTGTTGATGTTGATCTAACTTACGCTTAGCTTGGGCTCTTACTTCTTCCAACTTCATCAAAGCGTTAATTCAACTTTCTAACGGGGGACAATCTTCTTCTTGGACTTTTTGTGACAACTGAAGCGAAGGAAGAAGAATGTGACGTGGCAGAATTGATTCCTTGCCATAAACGAGAAAAAAGGGGGAGTTACCTATAGCGGCTTTGGGCGTTACCCTATCATCCCACATCGCGTTCAGCAGTGCATTGTGCCAATTCTTGTGATTTTCAACCACAGTTCTCTTGATAATTTTAATCAAGTTCTTGTTTGTTGATTCTGCTAAGCCATTGACTTGGGGGTAGTAACTTGCAGAATACTTCAGATTTATTCCTTTTTCCGAAGCAAACTTGCTCATCTCAAGAGAAGAAAAGTATGAAGCATTGTCAAAGACTAGACAATCATGGATACCGAAACGGGTAATAACATTCGAGTTTAGAAAGGCAATTACCTGACTGGTGTTGACAGTTATTAGTGCAACAACTTTAGACCATTGAGTAAAGTAATCTGTGGCTGTCACAATATACTTGTGCTGTTGCGAGGATGGAGGGTTAACTGGACCTATGATATCAAGGTCCCATTGCTGGAAAGGAGAATCTACTGAAACATGTTGCAAGGGAAAGGCTGGTTTTTGCAACCGCCTTGATGCTTTCTGACAGATAACACATTTGTGACACAAGGCATGGGCGTCCCTAAAAAGCATGGGCCAGTAGTAACCGACTCTTAAAACCTTATGAGAAGTGGTGTCAACACCAAAGTGACCACCAGCTTCTCTTGCATGCAACTCTAGCAAGACTTTTTCTGCTTCGTCTTTTTCGAGACAATGCATCAGTATGCCGTCAAAATTATGAAGAAATAGTACACCGTTAATTAGATGAAAGGAGGTAGAATTTAGCCTCAACACTCTTTTCTTGGCGGGGTCAAGGTGACTGGGTGCTGACCCATGTTCAAGACAGAATCTAATATCGCTGTACCAGGGACTAACGAGGTTTTGTGCGCAACAAATCAAACTTTGATCACTTTGTCCTAGGTTTGACGTATCACTATCTTATTACTGTCTTGTTTTTGAATAAAAAACCAACTTACACAACCCTTGGCCTCTCACGATCTGAGCTGGGGTGATTTCTAAGTCATACTCCTGCAAGGAGGTGACCTAGTTAGCTCTCTTCTCTCCTAACTCCTTCTGCACTAACAAGTTCCTTACGGTGGGGTAGGGGACAATGACTTTCATCCTTGACTTGAAAAGATAGGATCAGAAATGATTAACTGCTTTGAAAATAGCGTAGGCTTGCCGATCGACCGCTGGGTAGTTAAGTTCAACACCTTTGAAAGCAGAGCTCATAAAGGCGATGGGTACTTCGTTGTTCTCGGAATTCTTCTGAGTTAGGACTGCGGCATAGGAACGGTCAGAGGCAAAAGTATAGAGTGTAAAATCTTGAGAGAAGTCGGGGCTCATGAGAGACGGAGCATATATTATAGCCTTATTTATCGCATTAAAATCTTGGTTTTCTGTGGGTCCCCAATGATATTGGGTGCCTTTTTTAATCAGGTTCTGTAGAGGTCTGACCATTTCGGAGAAACTGGAGGCGAATCTTCTCACGAAATTAATCTGGCCTAAAAAAGACTGCATGGATTTTTTGGATGTGGGAGGAGGAAGTTTAGCGATGACTTGAGTCCTTTCGGGGTCAATAATCATTCCATCACTAGACACAATGAATCCTAGTAATTTACCCTGTTCTACTGCAAAGATGGACTTTTTGGGGTTCAAGGAGATGTCGTATTTACATTATCATAGCAGAATGGCTCGTAAGTGAGCTAGATGATCATCTTTGTTTTTAGAATAAACGGTCACATCATCTAAGTAAACTACGACAGACTGATTGATTAAGCCTCGGAAAGCAATGTCCATTGCTCTCTGAAAGGTAGCACCAGCGTTAATCAATCCAAAGGGCATTTTGCAATAAGCATAAGTGCCCCACAGAGTACGGAAGGTAGTTTTGAGTTGGTCTGGTGGAGACATCAGGACTTGGTTGTATCCAGAGAAACCATCCAATAAGTATAGCCTCTTGGAACCAGATGCCTTTTGAAGGATCTGTTCCATGGGTGGGACATGATAGTTATCTTTGTCAGATGCTCTGTTGAGGTTCCGAAAATCGACGCAAAGTCGAATTTCCTCGTTTTTCTTTTGAAATGGGACAAGGTTGGACACCCATTGAGTGTGCCTAACAGGAAAAATTATTTTAGCACTTAGGATTTTATTCAATTCTTTTTGAACGGTCGGTTCTAGTTTAGGGTGCATTTTCCTCAGTTTCTGTTGGAAGGGTAAAGTTTGGGGCTTCATCGGGATGACATGCTGTATGATATTAGGGTCGAACGTTTTGAGAACATCATACGTCCATGCAAAGACATATTTAAATTCTTTAAACAACTTAACAAAAACAACTTTTTCTTGTCTAGAACATCCCAAGCCTAGATTAATACACTAAGGATTTTCACTAGTTCCTAAATTGACTTTTTCATAAGATAACGAGGAACTGTTGGTTTTACAATTGACCATCTTTTTAAATTTATCTTCAAAATCGTAAAAATTTTCTAATCTAACTATAGATTTGGGTATGGAATTTACCATGTCTGATAGAGCTTCAGGAGATTTCGGATCAGGTATTACCGTAAAATCGTGCAAATTGTTGTCATGCGTGTGTTCATCTATCACCGCACCTTGGAAGGTTTCTTCCATGTGCAGAAAGTTAATGATTTGCTGATCATCGTCAAATACTCTCTAGTTTGTGATATTGTCAGGAACAGATGGTCAAAACAATAGCTCAACTAAGAATGTGTTTGGGGACAAGCCTTATGCAGGAAGAAGTTTAGAGGCTACATTAGCTAGTAGATCTGCTTCAACATTATTTAGTCTAGGAATGGAATTTATATTAAAAGAAGAAAATTGGTTCATAAGATTCCATACCTCAAACTGGTAACTTTTGAGATGCGGGGAAAGACAGTGTATAGAGTCTCTTACCTGTTTGACCACTATTTCAGAGTCGCCAAATACAACCAGTTTTTGAATGTTCATATCCAGATCTTTTTTGAGACCTTGTAGTAAAGCCTCGTATTCCGCAGTATTGTTAGTACATTCAAATTCTATTCTACAAGCCATTAATGTCTTGTTACCTGTCAGATCGATAATGATACAGCCTACTCCAGCTCCTTCTTTGGACTTTGAACCATCGAAATATAGAGACCAAATTTGATTTGCATCGGGCTCATGAGACTGTTGTATAGAAGCTGTTGGTTGCATACATGCTACGATCTCGGATTGTTGTTCTGGATTGGTGATAGGTGAAACCTCGGCCATGAAGTTTCTGAAGAAGGTGCCCATCCCTTGGACTTAGGGTGAATCAACAGAAGGTTTATATGGTTCGTTGGGATCATTCAAATCTGTAACCGTGAATTTAAGATAACACTCACGATTCACCCTGATCTTGTTAGGCTTACCATTTTCTGGGAGCCATAAGTGAGACCAGTACGTCGCGAAGTAACCATGTAGCTGCTCCGACCAGTCCCTGCTTAAAAACAGACCATACACTTCTGGAATATCCACAACAATTATGTCAATAACCTGATGAACCTTAGGGTTAGACGATAATCTAATCAATACATTTTTTAGTTCGCCTATAACTTTAACATCGGTCCGATCAAGTTGTATGATTTTCAAAGTAGATGGTTCCACTCCAGTGTTAATCTTTTGGCAGACAGACCAAGGCATCACATTGGATGACGCTCCTGAGTCCACTATACAATTATGCACATTTCTGTTGAAAATTTTGAAAGTTAAAAGAAAAGGAGGTACATTCTTGCGAGTGCTTGGATTAATAGCTTGTGGTTTCTTACTCGCAATTTCTAAGGCTACTTTATTTACATTATTTACATTATTTACAGGGACTACAGGAAGGCTTCCTTTATCTTGAGGATCAGGATTATTTTTAGTGGAAGTCTTCTGCGGAACTTTGCTTTGCACAATCTTGTTACCATTCTTTCCATTCTCTGAAATATTTTGCAACATTTTTTGTAACAAAAATGGAAATTTTAACAAATCATAAATAGAAATGTCAACCCTTAACTTTTTAAGATCTTCAACAACATCATAATCTAATTTAGGGTTCACATTACTCTGTTTCAGCTCAACTGATTTAGATGGCTTTGAAGGTGAAGTTGTAGTGTTCTTGGTAGAAGGCTTGTTTGCTATCTTACTCCTAGTGTTATAAGGGTGAACAATCTAGAAGTTGGCTTGGAAGATACTATCCGAGAAGTGTCCAAAGATGTTTGGAGAAGAATCTTCTTCTTGGAATGTCTCTGGTTCAACTACCTCCTCAGGAATCTCAGGAGGGATCAAGTTATCTTGGGCTTCTAGAATTGTTTGAAGAGCACATTGCAAAATTTCTAGATTAAGGCCTTCGGGGGTTGGGTTAGGTCGATTGGTAGGAAAGGGCTTTCAGAAAGGAGGTTTGTAGGTTCCTTTCCTTGAGGAATCTTCTTCAGTCGACCTTTTTAAGTCTATAACTTGATTAGACAGTTTTTGAACAACTTTAGTAAGGTTTTCCAAATCAGAGTTTTCAGGTTGCGTTTTACTTTGAGTAGGTGTGGGGAGGATTTCTATCTTCTTTTTGGAAGAAGAAAAAGTCTCGGTTTCGTTGCTAGAAGAGTCCTTAAGACTAAGTATGTCTTTTTCTATCTGGCTGGCCTCCTCGAAGGCCTCTAACAATGTGGCTTTCTTAGATCGTTTAACCCAAATAACTATACTTTGATGCAAAGCTTTAGTATAGTAAGCTATTATAAGACTCTCAGAAGGCATAGAATCTACCGAGATTCGGTTTTTAAGCGTCAAGAATCTTTGATTAAAATCTTTAACTTTTTCTTTTAGGTTCATTTTTAAGTTTGAAAGGTCCATGACTAAGACTTCCGGAGGTTTACCGTCTCCGAAATTTTCCAAAAAGCATGACTCAAACTTTTCCCAAGACATGATAGTATGGGGTTGTTGGGAAAAGTACCAAGTGGATGCATTACCCTCAAAAGTATATGGGAACAACCTACAAACAACATCTTCATGTTCGACATTGCGGAGTTTAATGGCTAACATAAATTTTTTAATATGATCTTCAGCTATCTGTTTTGAATCAGGATCAAACTTGGGAAGCCATTTCTCCGGGTGCTTAGGTAAAGGGTGCTGGGATCCAGGTACAGCTACGACATCCTGGTCCAACCAAGGTTTGGCAGGGTTGTTCTGATTTTCCATTTGGGTAGTGGGTGTGGAAGGCTGAGAAGGTGAATTGCCTTCGTCAGAAGAATCTCCTCCAGAAGAGGAAGGAGATGATGGAGGTGGTGAAGGAGGTATCCCAGATCCTCCTGCAGCAGGATTTGAGTTTGGATCTGTAGGATTCATAGTGAGGTTAGTGTCACCTAATTGTTCTCTGATATCGGAGAAGTCTAGAGGTTGACCCCACATACGGTTTGGTTGCCTAAGATGAGCTAAGGCACTATGTGTTTTAATGAGAGATTGGCGGACAATCTTTTGTATGTCACCACCTGTAGGATTAGGGGTTGCTGGCTCAACTCTGATCTGTGGATCATCGGTTGAAGTAGTTGCTGTTTGAAGGGGAATATTATCATGTGAATGGCTTCTATTCACTATAGGTGAGCGATTAGGGGGGGGAGGAGTCTTGCGACTGCCTCGTGCCATTAATTAAGTTCAGGCCCTCCTTCTAGTGCCATTTGTTGACGGGCGAAATTGATCGTCTGTCAACTGAGAGAGTGGAACCGGTCCGNATGAACCACCCTGACGGGTTTAGCGGCTCCGTTAGCCGATCTAAGGTCCTAGGAAAACCAAAGAGAAAACTAATCTAAACTAACTAATCTAACTAAAACAAATAAAACAAACTAAACTAACTAAAAAAATATAAAACAAACTAACTAAAACTAAATACAACAAACTAATACTAACTAACTAACAAATACACTAATCTAATTAAAAATAACTACTAAACAAACCAACTAATCTACTATTTACAAACTACTAATTAACTTTCTAATTACTAATCGCACTATGACTTATTCACAAAATATACAATATCTACAATTTACAGATTTGATTAAAACCTGAAAAATTCATTTGCTTTCTGCCCTAAGACAGAGAAAGATATTTTTGTTGATTTTATGATATATGAACAAGAAATAAAACTTACTAAAATTAAACAATCTAATATACTAATTCTAACGATAAATCTAACTAAACTTATATATAAACTAAACTACTAATAAATACACTAAACAAACAATTGACAAACTGACTTGGAAACGCTCCAAATTTGTCCTGTGTATGATGACTTCGAAGCTGGTCGGAGGAAGGAAACTCGCACCGGATGATCCAGAAGATTCTCGTAAACGATAGATGCATTGCTCTAAGAGTTGGCTTATAGGACAAACAAGACATAAAAAATCATAACAATTGTAGGATTTATAAATCTCTACTATAAGGGAAACCTGTTAAGCAAAAACTTATACTTAATAACTCAACTTATGAAGAAGAGAAATCTGTCATTCACAAACTGAATCAAGTAATTGATATGTTTTTTATACACTGGAAGAAATCGGATATGGATTATATGGATTGAATTATATCATTTGCAAAAGACTAAGATAGCTAAAGTAGTCATTGACCAAATGCAAATTGATACACAAAAACATAAAACAAAATATTGATATTATGAAAAGCTAAAGCTGTAGCAGAATATCAAATTCTGTCTCAGTCTGTATTAAAATTCTATATCCTTGTTCTCCCACAAATGAGGATCATTATTACAAAAAATAATAGGTATTTATAAGTTTTTCCACAGGGTAAAACCTCCCTGTGGAAGTTATAAAACTGTTTACATAATCTGGGAAGATATTCCCAAGATCAACTAAACTAGGAAACTAAAATGAAACCAAAGCATCTAAATATCCTCTAAACTGTCCATCAAATCCCATGCAATTTCGAATTCACCTGAAAATGATCCAAAATAGACAAGTTAGAAGACTCTTTTATTAATAAAATGATTAAAATTAAACTCTATAGACTAGCTACAGAATCATCTGATTCTGTAGCTAGTCTAAATAAAGATACATAATCAGAATTTAGATTAATTCAAATCTTTAAAAATAATTAAATTTAATCTTCATTCAATAACTATCTGAAAACGAATCATTTAGTTTGAAAGAATTATACCAACAATATCCACATCATTTAACCGAATACAGAGATAGCAATACTCTGTTTTGATCATTATCATAAGTCAGGTAGACCGAATCAAAACCAAACAGTTTTGAGAATCGTTTCATATCCAATTTGAAAGTAATGCAATCAAACAAATCACAGGCAAACGTTGTGTTTTTTTAACAACAAGAGATACGATCAGATCGAAACAAAATCATTTTAAAATCATTATAGCTGTCATGACACAAGTTGATTAATTCACACAGGTGCGAGAATCAACTTCATATAAAATCGTAACCAGATCGATTTGACTTTGATCACAATCATAATAGAATCAACAGAAGTGATAATTGGTTATTGCAAAATGGGAAAATAACTTGATTGGTATTGAACGGAATCATTAATTTCAAACGAATCATGACTGAGTTTAACATGAAAATAAATTGTGAATCCGGATATAACCAATCTCGTTCTACAAATCAAAATCAAACAGAGCATCCACTGTAATACGAATCCAAATCACAATATGTTTGAGCTAACAATACTTTAATCAATGTGAATTAACCAGCTGGGATTTAACATAATCGTTACGAATCAAATCCATTCCATGATTTGGGCGTGTTTGTACATGCTTAAATAAAAAGCAATGTTTCCAAAGAAACAGAGTCACATTAGAAACGATCCGAGTTATTCCTGTTCTTTGAAGGTCATATGGCACAACAAACCGTAACAATTAACCTCATCAAAATCGTTGCCAATCATAGCGTATGAATTATAACGAAATCAAATCGAAATGTGATCGTATTCTAAATTGAGTATGAGAGACATTTCCAAACAAATTCGATTTGACATCGAAGCATCCATTTTAATTCAATCAAACAAATCAAATCCACACTAAGATCAATCAAATCGATGAAAATCTAAGAGAGACTAAACTGGGAATGATCGGAAAAATGAAATTCTATTTACTCAAAGGAAAATATACAGTCAATTCATAATATAAACAGAGCTATCCGAGAGCAAGATCTAATCACTATATTAATCACAATTATTCACAGAGCTAAATGATATTAACATCATACCTGTTTGGTGAGCAGATAGCTTTGATTATGACAACTTAGAGTTGATAACCGTAGTGGCTGATTCCATGTTTTTGAACAGGATAGAACCGGTTGTCTTTTGTTTTTTATCCGCTACTTGGAGCTTGGCCTTTTGACTGGTTAGCAGTGCAATCTGATCTTCCAATGATTAAATCCTCGATTGGAGTTTTGGAACATCAATATAATATCGCTCTAACCATGAATTGCATTGGTCACATGGTGACTGTGTGGGTTTAGACAGAGCATGCGAGGGTTTGGGCAAATGATCGAGGGTTTCACAAGGCAATTCAATACCCAGGTAGTTAGGGTCATCCTTTAGGCAGGGGATAGGTTTGACACAAAATCATAAGGGGGGTTCTGCACATAAACCTTGCGAATAAGGGTATTCGCTGGCCAAGAAACGCTCAACCTTCGAATCAGAGTCTTCACTCAAAACGATAGGATTTGGCTCAACAAGGGGCTTTGGCTTGTTCCTTGCCATTCATGAAATCAAACGTGCATTCCTTTTACCCTTATCGTTGGCAGTAGGGTTTGCCTTGGACTTTTTTGCCACAGGATTAACAGTCTCAACACTCTTAGTCACAGTGTGGGGTAACTCGATAGGAGGGTCAGTCGAGGGATTAGGCAGTAGTATATGGTAGGGCACTGGGGGTACAACCTTAACCTCACTCACCACAGGTTTGTCAACCTGTGTAGGGTTCAGATCCTCGAAACCATTCCGAGCAATGAAAATGCTCCGGCTATCCCCGTGCAAACTCAGATGATAGACAACGATAAGCTTGATAAGCCCATAATGAAACAAGCTACTGTCAGCCTGGTGCTTTTTGAACTTCTTCGACATTTTAAACAGGCTACGATGCAAATAATAGGGCATATTGAGCTGATATCCCATAAAAACCATAAGAAAACGCAGGTGGTGGAGGAACACAAGTCCGTATCGACCTTCATAGGTCACGAACTGTTTGATTATCATCAATAAATCGTGCCATCGCGATTTAAGTGCAGAGATAGACATACCTCTGTCAGACGAGGTAACCTTGCGCGAGAGGAAGAGCAGTGTCCATGGGACCTCCTCGACCTTGCAATTCTTGAATCATCATTGTCCAGTGGCAGGAAAATCCGTAGCAATATTGATGAATTTCTCATCAATTTCCAATTGTATGTCGCCTACTTTGGCTCGACAACCATCGAAGGTCATGGAAAACTGTCGAGCTATGCAAAGGTTAAAACCCTCGAATCGTTTCACGAAGGTAAGCCATCCACTGTCTGCCAAATCTTGGCGGGTGTTATTGAACATCAACAGGGCTTGACTTCCATTGGGTTCAACTCGCACGACTAGGGCCATGGAGCCGAACACATGGTAAGGGAAGGGTTTAAATCACCACTACACATAGGAGTAGAGCTACCCGAACCAACAGCAATGAACGAACAAAAGGGGTAAGCGTTAATGTGCGCATGCGAAGGTGGTGGAGTCTGCCATGCATACTATTCATTATCCAAGTACAACCGCCAAATTTCATAGCTATTCACTCCATAATAATAGTTCAACCATTAATTCACGTGCACAACCAATAAAATCAATGCGTATACCAATGCGCGCAAGTGTTATACCATAGTGTTTAAGCATTAGACATATGAATCAGAACCCAAAATCAAATATGTGCCATTGTATTAAATCATATAATCAAAAGTTCAACCAAGGTGCCAAAATGATATTGCATATAGTCGACAAGCCAAATGGTTATGAAAAGATTGACATAAGGATCATATCATATATATAAAAAGATTAATTAATCATAACCCCTATGCATTTCCATAGAATCAATGGTCAGGCAAGTCATAAAAAGTGTAAATCTAAATGTTCAATGCCTTACAAACTCAATAAAATCAAGTTATGCAATCAATATAAGAATGTCCAATGAGCATAGTTCGAAATTCCTTTCAGCCATATAACGATAAACAAAAGGTAAGTGTAGTAGGTATATCGATAAAAAGATCATGATAGTTCAGATAGTGATCGAAATGTGACCTCGAAAGGAGAAGTTTTCACGCTTACAGTCGTGAAAACTTAACGAAGACAAATGTGCAAATGTTGCATAAAATAAAAATGTCGTCTATTTGAAAAATGCGATGAAAACTTAACGTTTGCAAGACATAGGCGTAGGCAGCTTGTGATATGATAGAAAAATTTGAGTTGGCTGCCAACAGGTTGAGCTATTTGAGTCAATCGATATAATCTATAGACGTTCTTTACTTGGGAAATATTCAACTGCTAACTTTACTCGTTCTTGGTTTTTTCTTGAGTTGTCTGTCTGACAATATTTATTTATATACTTGATGGGATGTCCTCTATAGGGTCACGTTGGTTCACTTTCATTGTCTGTTGAGTTTGAATCTTCTAGGAGTAGTTTCGGTAGGGGGCGACATCCATGAGATCTCTTACATGAATGATTATGTCTTCTAGTTGATTCTGGTTATTTTCTTGTGCTTCAATTATAACTGGATCTCTTATATGGCCATTATTATTAGTTCAACACCACACCCATGGTGAGTGGGTATCTATATGAAGTTGTTGTTGAAGAAAGTATGTAAGGTGTGGACTATGAATTCTTATAGGAGAAATTCAGATTGTAGGTCCTAAATTGTTGATTTCCATATCGACTTCATCATCAACTTGCTGGGTGCCATCGACTTCCATACTCAATCACAAGCTTTCACTCCCCCTAGGAGCTGTCGGGGCACTCTCAAGGGATGCTCCAACAAAATTCCGTTCCTGGGTAGGTTTTCAATGAGATTTTATGGGTTCCTTTTTCTTCCGCAACTCTTCTCTCTTCTTCTGCCTTTTATCCTACTCTATTTTTTGAATGTCAGCCGAGGGTTTGTGAATCTGCATTCAACGTGAATATTTTTCACTTGATTCAATTATATTTTTCTCGAATCCTATCATTTTCGACTTGGGTGTGGTCCAACCTTGGCTTAGACCTCACTTTTAATTTCGACTTCAACTTATATTATCTCATAGATCATCTAGCCCCCCAATGCCATCCCGACTTACTCGCGGTCAACGACGTTTATCATTTTAATTGATTTCTTTTCTTTAAGAAATACTCCCAAGCTTCTTTGGTATCTTTGCAGTTATATTCCAAAAATTCTTCCCACTGTTATTTTATTTCTTTCCAATTAGAGTTTGGAAGAGGGTATTTCATGGGAGGTCAATACTCAAGTATGTCGCCAACTCCCTTGTCTAGGAGGAATTTATGCAAAATAAATGGGATGGTACAAAGAAACCCGTCATGTAGCTCAGTATATAATTTGTTCTTGATAGTCTAGATGGATTCTCTATCTTTGATTGCTTGATCTTCGATATAGTCTTTTACAATCCTCTCAAACCACTCATTTAGATTTTTCTTCCTCCGTTGATAATCTTGTGCATCAACTTCTCATAAAGAGTGAGTCCGCACATTAGATTGAGTGATGTATTCGTAAAGTGCTTCTTGTATGGCCTCTAAGAATCGCTCGTGTGTTTCTGAATAGAATCCTGTGTAGGATTATACTAAATTCACTCGGTTTCTTCGTGCACAATTTCTAATATAATTGCTGATTTTTCACTCCCACCATTCACGTATGTTTGTTAGAGGTAACATCTATGTGCTCTTTTCTTTAATGCATTCCCAAGTTTAGAACTATCAACAACAAAACCAATGTTTTAGTCAAGGAGAAAGTATGAGAAGTTTCCAGTAGATCCTCACATAGAGCAATAAACTTTATAACATCATATATAAAAGAACATAAGAATACATATAGACATACACAATAATGGGAGAACCATCAA